>CAJVQA010000697.1:0-30914 GCA_910591915.1 Cetraspora pellucida
AAATGTATATAGTTTCAAGAATCTTAATAAAGTACTAGTGTAACTGCTTAAGGTTAAAAAAAAAAAAAAAAAAAAAAAAAAATTTAAAAAAGTAGATTAGAGCTAAAAAAATGCAAAAACGCAAACAAATTTGCCTGTATTGGTCTACAATCTAAAGGATAGTATATATAGTCATTTATCATTACTAATATCTTTCAATTGTATAATTCTTATCACAAACATTACTGATCTCTTTACATCCAATCAACCAATCTATTCAAATGTTATTACAATACCCCCTCTTATCTCATCAATAATTACATCTAAACATACTTCTATTCTAATTAAAATTGGCTCAATAAACATAAATGGTCTCTCTTAACCTAACAAAAAACTTTTTCACTTCAAAAACATACCTATTAGACTTCTTTAAATATATTTTCCAACTTATGAGAAAAAACAACTTTATAAAAAAATTCAAGATTATTTAATTTCTCTTATCCAAAATAACAAATATAAGCTATTTATTATAGAAGACTTAAACAGTATTCCAAATCCAAGAATTGACAGATCTTCTCCAAAAAAATCATCAATTTTAGAAAGCCAAATAATTTAATATCTAATTAGCTTCCAATTTAAGGACATTTACCACATCTTCTATCCCAATACATCAAATTTCATCTTTAGTTGTAACAACATTCAAAGCTGTATCGATCAAATATAAACCAACCTATTTATTACTAATATTGACTATACAGAAATTCTTCCAATTAGCACAATTGAATCTGATCATCAAATCATAACTCTCAAAATCTCTATTATAATCAATAAACCCAAACCTTACAAACAACATAAGCATAAAGTTTTTTTCTGAAAAAACTATACTAAAAAAAATCTTAAAAACTATAATGAACAAACTACTAAAAATCTTCAACACTTATTCTCAATAATCTTATCAATCTCAAACCAAAACCAACTCAATACCACATAAAACAAAATTCATAAAGCATTAATTAAAGCTTCTACTAAATATATTCTCTTAAAAAAAATTAAAACTATTAAAAAAATTCATGATTCTCTATCATTAAAACATTTACCACTTTTTTTCTGTTACAAAGAGATTCAATTTCTTAAAAATCATACTAACTCAACCAACTTTAATATATTACTTACTAACTACAAAATCAAATACCCAGATTGCTCAATCCAATTAATATCACCTCTATTAACTCAAATTAAAAAGAAATTTCAAACTATCAAAACTGGAATAATGCTTATTTTATTGACAATTACTTCATTAACAGCCGATTTTACCAACAGTCAATTCACTGACAAGTTTATTTCACTGACAGTTATTTTACCAACAGTCATTTTACCAACAAAGTAATTCTGGTCATTTTGTTAGGGTCAGTTGGAATTAGAGTTAATGATAGTGCAACTTTAAAAAAAACCTAGTTGGTAAAACAGTCTGTCAGTAAAATAATTGTCAGTGAAATAAACTTGGCAGCAAATTAATTGTTAGTAAAATAGGATGTTGGTAAATTGATTGTCAGTGAAATGTTATGTACTCCAAAACTGCACTCAATCATTAATATCAACAGTCAATCTATAATGAAATTAAAGAAAAAATAAAAGAACAAAACAAATCTTTCAAAGAAATATCTAAACTTTTTTACAAAAAAATACTTGAAAAATATAATAACATTCATATATATAGACTACTTCTTAACAATAACTTCTTCACAGAACATAATAAAATAATAAATGCAATTAAACATTATTTTACAGAATATTTTAAAACTAAACCTTTCAAAACTATTTCATCAACATTTGAATTTCACTCTTTTTATGAACCACATTCTGAACTTGAAATCTACTATCAAAATCTTATTAAAAAATTACTAAACAAGAATAGCAAAACATTATCTTCAACTTACCTAATCAAAAAGCAGCAGGCTCTTTAGAAACCTGCTATGAACTTATAAAATATGCTAGTTCAAAAGCATAAAACATTTTTTGACTCTTTCTAAATAAATGTTTCCAATTACAAAAAATCTCTTCAGATTGAAAATCTTCAAATATATTCCTAATTCCTAAAAAATCCAACTAGGACTATACACTAAATCAAGTTCGCCTAATTTCCATAATAGAACTTTTTAAAAAACTTTCACTAAAATATTTACTAATTGATTAGATAGCATTATCTCTCATAACAACCTCCTATCAAATCTAAATTTTGTAGCTTCAAAAAACTTCTCTACACATCTCCCTATACAAATTCTTTACAATACAATTGAACATTATATAACTATTAACAAAGAAGCCTGAATTCTCTTTCAAGATATGTTCAAGGCTTTTGATAAAATTAATATATCAAGACTCCAAGATACCTGTAAAAGAATAGGAATTCCTTTAACAGAAATCAACCTAATTATAGAACTATATTCTCATCAATTTACTAGAATAATTACTGCTTATGGCCTTACCTTACAAATACTAATTAATTCTGGAATTGAACAAGGTAAAATATACTCACCTCTTTTATGGAAAATTTATTATGATCTTATATTCTATTTTATTTAAAAAAAATACCAAAATTATTTATTAAGAATTTTATATCAGTCTTCTTCAATAACAATTCTACTATTGGCTTTTATAGATGATACCACCTGGTATTGTAAAAGTGCAAATAAAATGCAAAATATCATAAATGATATTTCTAAATTATACAAATTCAATAATATAGAAATTAATACTAACAAATCAAACCTACTTCACATTAAACCCAAATTTCTATCAAATTCAACTCCTACTCTTTCAATAAATCAACAAAACATTCTATTCAGAAAACCACAAGATGTAATTCAATATCTTGGTATTTTTTATAATGGCAAAAGATCTTCTAAACCAACACTTGACCAAATTCAAAACAAAATCGAAAGCTTCCTAACTCTTATTCAATACAAAAAAATAACACCCTTACAGATTTCATCACTTTTTATCTTAATCCTACCACCTTTATTAAAATATCTACTTCAAATTATTTCAGTTTACACAAATACACAATCTAAATTCTTTTGCCTTTTCATTATTCATACTAAAAAAATGCTCTCTTTAGCAAAAAACACTAACAATATAATTCTTACTAACCCACTTATCTTTAATTTACTAACCTTTAACAACATTATTCAAAAAGTTAGTGCAGTTAATACTGAATGAATATTTAATACATTATTAATTCTTAAAAACATTGCTATTCAATAAATTAAAAGATGGCTAACCAAAATATAGTCATCTCAACTTTTATCAAATACTCTAACTAAACATTACCGAAAAATGCAAAATTACACTTTACTTTTTCATCTTTTTCAACTAGCTTTAAATAACATTTTACCTTTAATTATCTTACAAATCTCACCTTTACTCTTATCAATACCAAAAAATACTCACACTATTTATGACATCCTTTCTACCAACCCACTCACATCTACTATCAATAGTTTTAGAAATAATAAAATTATCTTTCTTGAGCAAATTACAATTGCAAACAACAAAAATATTCTCACATGAAACAATATCTACTTATGTACAAACAAACCTAATAAAGGTTGTCAACCCAAATGGTTTACACAAATTTTACATCTAAACCAATCTAATATTATAGCCCAAACTTGGCCTTATATAAACCTTTCTACTACCAATACTTTTCTCAATACAATTAAACTAATATCACTACTCTTATCTTCAAACTCTCACTATCTTTATTGTATACACTACACAAATAACCAAACACTATATATTTCTTAACAAACTTCTCTACAACAACTATCATTCTTTGAAATCTCTATATCTACTCCAGGATTCTCACAACTACTACCAACTACTAACTATCCAACAACAAACTTTCATTCATTCTTTCTACCTTATAACATAGTTATCAAATCAAAAGATTCAATAACTATTCAAATTGACTTTAAAGAAATCTTAGCTCTAATCTATATACACAATATTACTATTACTCAATCGATTTTATCAATAAAACTACAAATACTACTTTTATCACATGAAGCCCAATTTATTCAACAATTTATTAACACACTATCATACTAAAAACAACTAACTGATTTAAATCATCTTATTACTCAACTTAACATAGATAATTATATTTTTATACTGATGGATCAATTAAAAACCTACAAATATTAGAAACCAAATATGGTATAGGATGAATTTGTAAATATGATACATCTATAAAATTCAATGCAGCTATATAATCATATTCTGACTCAACCTGCATTGAACTTGAAACAATTCTTTCTCTCTTATTTGCAGTTCCATCCAACATCTTCCTAAATATTTATATTGATAATACAATTGCAATCAGAAACCTTGACTCTATCACTGACTTCAAACCTATACAAACCAAAAATTGGGATACTATTTATTATATTAACTATCTTAAACATCTTAAAAACATTACTACTACTTTTTACAAAGTTAAATCACACTTCACAGACTTTTTTCACAACCAAGCAGATTCACTTGTCAAACAAGGAACTACAAAACTTATTTACAAAATTAACAATTCAAAATTTAATACTTCAAATTATTTTATATAAAATAACTATCTAATCTCTTTTAAAGTTCACATCTTCATCAAAAATTTTATAACTATTCATGAAATTGCCAAATGGTCAAACTTAAAATTCTTTCAAAACATCACAAATATTAAATAGTTATTAAAATTTAAAATCATCTCTTTACTTGAAAATAACTCACAAAAATACTCTTTTTATATCAAAATTCTCACTAACAATCTACCAACTATGCAAAATCTTAATATCCATTACCCATATCTCTATACTACTTCAAATTGCTCTCACTGTACAAATACTGAAGATACTCTTTATTTATTTTTTTGTCCTAGTAAAATTACAAACATTCTACAATCACTTAAAAATTTAATACAAGATACTCTAATATCATTAAAAATTACTAATATAACTTTAACAACCTTACTAAATATTCTTTTAAATTTTACATTCAACATACCAAATCCTTAATTCAAACATATATTATATATTATTACTGAAACCTTTATTTCTACTACTTATGAAAATATCAAAACACTTATTAATAAACAAACTGATAATCTTCTACTTCAGCTCTCAAATAATCTATTAAACTAGTTTTACTAAGATCTCTGGTTTACTCACAATATATATCAATACCAATGGGAAATATCTTGTAACATTACATTAAAATCTAAATGTACCAAAATTTACTTACCAAAATTATCAAATTTTTCAAACAATACAACAATTTCTTCTTAAACTATAAATACTAACTCTTTTATCATCAAATGGCTTACACAAGATTATTCACTAACTACTTGTATTCAATAATGTTCAGACAATCACTTGAAGGTCTCCTCCAACCTATCCTAGCTAGTGTAATGGGCTTAATGGACGAGTTCAGAAATGAGGCAAATGCGATGAATTGTCACTATAAAAATGGTTATTCTGTATAATGTTTCTCAAAGATAATAGAGGTGGTTTTACAATTTGGCACAAGGTCAAGGTAATCAAAGAGAAGCATTACAAGATAAGTATTTTGAATCTAAAAGAAAGTTATTGTATTTTATAGATCAAAGAGTTTTTATTAATTTTTATTACTATTTTGTAGAGGCAGTACAAGTATATTATTTTGAACTATATTGAACAATTGTGAACTTTTTTTTTTTGGAACTAATCTGAACTATCCTTTTGGAGAGGGAAATTCTACTCTTTTTATAATAAATTGAATGAAAGAAAAGCCTGTGCAAGACCATGACTCTTCTCATTATTACTAATACTTCCTAACCTTATTTGTTATAACCTTTAACCCTTTCCATACAGCCTTTCATTACTTTAATATTTCTTATGGCTTTGATAAGAAATGTTTCAGTTACATAATCTCAGAGCCAGAACCTATCATATTGTCTTCAATCACACCCCCTTGACATCACCTCACACCTAATCCAAGTAAGGCAAATGAAGTCAACGTCCATTTCCAGTGCAACAGGTTGGTTCAGGTCAATCTAACTTTAATTGAAAAGGTAGTTGAGTCCCATATTAAGGCTTGTGTACTTTCATATAGCATCTTTTGGGGCCAGGTGCATATGTTTCAGATGGATTGTTATAGGCAACTCTAATTAGGTAAATATGCCACAATGACATCCATTTTGCAGATTCTATGAGGTATCAGTTTTATCTCTGATACTAGAATCTAATTTGAAATAGTTAGCTATAGCACTTATAGAAAATAGGGGGTGTAATATTACATTAGGTACCAACTTGTAGCACAAATGTAGTTTAGAAATCTTTAATTTTAGAACTTATGATTCTATATATACAAAGTTTTTACTTGAACATTATATTAATAAAAAAAAAAAAAAAAAAAAAAAACTTAGAAAAATAATGAAAAAATATTAAAAAAAAATTATAGTATTGTTACAGAAGTTTATTAAATAAAGTTTTAATTTTGAATAATTTAAGATAGTTGAGTTTAAAGTTAATAACATTATATGTTGTTTTTTAGTTATAATTAAAGTATAACTAAGTTAATTTTCAATGAATTTGAGAAATTAAGAAGTCCTATTCTATATTACATTTCTGAAATGATTATATTACTAAAATATAAGCTTTATAGATATTTTTAATGAAGCTTCTAGTTTGATGTTTAATAAAATATTGGTTCTAAAAGATTATATAATATGGATTGTAGATACTTGTATAGTTGAAGTATAGTATAAATGATAAATTATATTGTTTTACTAATGAATTAGCTAAATTATTAAGAATGTTATTAAAGTGAATTAGTATTTTGTAAAAATTAATCTGATAGGTATAAGATTTGTTAATATTAAGCAAAATATATTATATAGGCCATGATTTAAATTTGAAAAGTTTGTTAAAATTTAAAAGAGTAGTATATATTTTATAATATTTAATGATTATAGAATAAAAGTCAAAAAAAATATTAATTATTGCATTACAAAAGTAGTTGAAATAACTAAAAAAATTAATATTAATTTAATTTTATAAAAAAATAGCCTATTAATAATAATTTGTATATTGATAATAATTTAAATACTATAAAAAAAATTTTAATAAAAATTTAAGTATTATAGAAAATAATAAAAATTTAAAATTATTTATTATAAAACTTAAAAACATTTTTTTTTTTTTTTTTAAGAGAGGTCTTTCCTTTAGTCCTTTATTTTGGTAACATATAATTAAGTATATTAATATAAATTGATATATTAAACTAAGGGAATAGGAGTTAAGGCTAATTTATTCTCAACTTATTCTTAGCTAGAATGGTTAAGAGACCTCTAGTCTATAGGTTTGATAAGAAAAAATATCTAGTTAAATTGTATAAATTTATTAAGCTATATTGTATAATGTCTATCTATAAAAGTTGTAGGTGTGGTATCTATATTTTCAGAAGGGGTTAATGAAAGTGAGAAGTGACATTGAAGATGTTGTCTACTTGGTTTTCATATATGTTTATGTATCTTCTTTGTAATTCAATAATATATATTTGAAAGCAGGTTTGGTTTCTTCTTTAAGAATCCATATTGGTTAAGTTATTGAATATAATTTCTATTAAAATTTTTTGTTTTATATGAATATTTTAAATTTCTTGAGCTAAGTCAGATGCTATAAATGATTCAGTCACATTGTCTTCACAAATTTTGATAATTGCTTCTTTTATTATTTCTTTTAGTTCTACTTGGTTGTAAGAGCAGATTAGTATATAGTAAATATCTTTTGGTATGTTAGAACACTTTGTGCAACATAGATTAGTATGAGATTTTGGGTTTCTGTTATATAATTTAGGTAAGTCAGAAGTTCTGAAGTTAGAATTTTGACATTAAATGTTTTTAGTAATGATTTTTTAAGATCAGTGTTTCGACTTAGTGGTTTGTTTTAAAAGTTAAGATATGCAAATGTAAGTTTTTAGTTAATATTTAAGAGACAGCTTGTAATGTTTTTAATACATTTTTGATTGCTTTATATTGTAATTGCTTTGGTATATTGTAGAATTTTGGGTATTTGATAGATTGTATATATAGTTGGTATATTTAGTATATATGAAGTAAATGTAGTATTAAGTACTTTGCTTAGAATTAAGTCTGTATGAAATTGATATGATGTATTTTTTATGTTGATCTTTTTCTCTGTTGCATCAATTTGAATTTGTAAGTTTTTTGTGTTTACTATAGTATTTAAAAGATTGATTATATTGTTAAAGTGGGTTTTTCTAAGTTTTTGTCTTAGCTTAAATTGGGTCAAAAGTATTGTTATAATTTTGTTTTTAATTGTACTGTTGTCTATTGAAATTTGAATATTTGTTTTTGTAATTATTACTATAAATATTATTGCTAACATTGTTAATGTTATATAAGTTGAAGAAAGAACTGTTTGATTTATACAATGCCAAGTTTGCTCATTATGTAAAAATGCAAGTTGAATAAATAGTATATTATGTTTGTTTGTTTTTTTGTAGTTTAACATTAATGTAAGTTCTAATTTTTTTGGAAAGGTATTTGTTATAAAGGTTTTTCATAGTTTTTTTTGCTCTTTCACAAAGGCTTGAATAAATCTATAGATAGTATGATATTTTTTTGTTAATAGCTAAGGTTTTTGCTCTCATTTAATTTAATTAATTTTTTGTTAAAAATATAAACAACTCAGGTTTGCATAAATTCATTTGTAACAATCAACTTGTATTTTGAAAATTAGTTATGTTGAAATTGTAAAGTAACAATGAATTGTTTTAAGTTTTAGATTTTTAGGTTCACATTCAAAGCATAGAATAAGTTGTTGTTTGTTTAGTAGATGTTTGTTGTAGTGCCTAATTCTAGCTAAGTTGTTATTAATACTTGTTATTTTGTCAAAAATTTAGGATTTTGTGATTATTCATTGAGGATTAAGGTTGTTTATATTAACAAAAATATATGAATTAGAGTATCTAAGTGTTGTAGATGAGTTTAATGAAGAGGTTATATTATCAGTAATTGTTTTAAACCATTTTGGTGTTTTTTTTTAGATATTTTTTGTATATTGTGATAGAAGGTTTTCCAGTTTAGTATATTGCAATTTGCATAGTCAAGAAATTGTTCAATGCAAGTGATGTTGTGGAAATTTAGTTTTTGTTTAATTAATTGAGATTACTTTATATTTTGAAGAATTTAGTTGATAGTTATGCCTTTTGTTTGTTTAGAGATTGGCTATGGGTTTGCTGAATGTTCTAGTTGAAATTTAAATATATGAAGTGTAAGTATTATCTAGCCTATATTTGTTCTTGCCTTATTTGTAGTTAGTACTAGTTGTTCTGTTAAAATCAATTCATTCAAATTGGCATTGTTTTAAATTTGTTGTAATCATATCTTTAAACTTTGCTTGTTAAAATCAGGTGAGTTGATACTTCTATCTAGTATACAAATTTGTTGTTAAATGTTGTATAATGTATTTAGTGCATATATGTTTGGATGATGGATTGTAGAATTTGGTATAGATCTAGCTAGCCTAGCTTTTTGTTTTACTATATTTGTATAAAGATTTGTAATTGTAGAACAGTTGCATTTTGATAGATATATGCTTTGCATATAGTATGCTACATGAGTTAGAATAATATTGTTAATAATATATATGGCTTGCTTTTTTGTTATTTTTACTAATTTAATTTTGTTAAGATTAGAAGTAATGTCTTGGATTAAAAATTTCTTTGTAGGTTGAAGTATTGAATCTCTGGTTAACTATATGTCCAGGTGTCTAAAGATTGCTTTTAGTTTAATGTTGTATATTACTTTTTCTTTAAATATTATTTTTGCTTCAGAATTAGAGTTGTTGGTAATAAGAGTTGATTTATTAGAGTTGACTTTGATGTTGGCATATAAAAGAAATAAGTTAACTATCTTTAGTATGTTTTGCAATTTTTGTTTGTCTTTAGCTATCCATATTGTATCATTTATATATACTACTACTGAGAATAAATTAACAAGATATAGTGGTAGATATGTGTATTAAGACAGTATTTTTTGTATGTTGTATCCATATGATGAATTAGTGGATCATAATAAATTCTTCATAAGAGTGGGGAGAAAGTTTTTCCTTGGTTTATTCCATCTTGTACTGTATAGAGTTGTGTTAATTTAATGTTTGTAATGACTGAATTCTGTCTATTATTAAGAATATAGTTTAGTAGGTTGATTATAGAAGTTGGTATATATATTTGCTAAAGTGCTTTAATTAAGAGAAGTATGTAAACTGTATTATAAGTTTTAAACATATCCTATGCCAAAATCCAATATTGGCTTTTTGTTAAATTGACATGTTCTATTATATGAAAAACAGTTTGTATAAGTTGTAGAGTTGAAGTAAAAAAAAGTGCAACATTGTTGTTTTCATTTAATATTAAGTGTTAAGTAAAGATCTTGTTGAGTTGAAGAGTAATTATCTTGGTAAAGATTTTTCTAGTATGTTTAATTAATGTAATTGGGCAGGTATAAGTAAAGTCATTATTGTAATGTTGTTTTTTTGAGATTGCTTATATGTTTGCATGCTTCCAACTACTTAATGCTATTTCTATTAAAAAACATACATTAAAAATGTCTAGTAATATTTACTTTGCTATTTTGAGTAAATGTTGTAACATTTTATTCAAAATTCTAGAAGGTTTTGTAGCTTTGTGAATTGGTAAAGAGGTTATAGTTTCTGTTAATTCTTAAAAGGTTATTGGTTGTAATAAGCTGTTGTATATGTTGGGATTAATGTGTATTAGGAGTTGTAAAGCTGATATCCATTTATGCTTGAATTGAATATTTGTTAGATTGCATTTAGTCCAGTTGTTGAAATGTTTTCTTGTTACTTGTTTTATTTCTTCTGAGTTATTAATTATTTTGTCTGATGTTATAATTTTATTAAATGACATCTGGTCTTGATTACATTTAAGTATACTGTTTATTATTTATAAAATATTAGTCTTTATATTGTTGTATCTTCTTTAAATATAAAAAATTGATTTTTTCTTTTTAAGCATTTTGAATTTCAAGGCTTTATGCTTTCTATAAGGTCTTTTGGAAATGTTTCAAGGATTGCAAAAAGAAATAATAGTTGGATATATTGTCTTAAGTTTAATAAGAATTAATGGCTTGGTCTGTGTAGAAGGATATTTATTGTAGTAAATTATTACTGTTTTGTATAGCAGAATTTATCAAGATTAGTAGTCTTAAATGTTTAATATCATTTAGATATTTGTTTGTTAGTTTGAGTACTAGATGTAATTTGGTTGCTTTGAGGAAGTAAGCATAATATGTTTTAAAAGCTGTATAAGTTTTTGGTATGATTTGATTTGCAACTTTCTTGATTGAGTTTGATTATTTGTTTTAAAGTTTGTTTAGTTGTTGTATTGTTGTAATGTTTTGTATTGGAGGTATTAGTTTAAATTCTAATTCAAATGCATTGGCAAAGTCTTTCTATTTGTCTGTTAACATTTGATGATATAATTTTTTTTTTTTTCTTTTTAGATCATAGTAGTTTTAGCTAAAAATTTGTTTTCCATATAGTGACAATTATTTTATAATTACTGTTTGTAATATCTACTGAATCGATAATTTTGGATAGGCTGAAGTCTAGTAAAATCTTAGAGTTGATCCATATGTCATCTATTTGGCTTTGATTTGACTCTTTTTGCCATATAGATTTAGTTATCGCATAGAATTTTATTAGGCTAGTAGATGATAGTGATTAAAGTATAATAAAAAGATTTGATATTTATTTGAGATGGTTATGATTATCATTAAACTTACCCATTGTAATTGTATGCCAGTTATAGCTTTTTGCTTAGGATAACTAATTGTTGAGTATGTTTTGTGTAGTTTTAAGTTGTTTCAGATGGTTTAATGAAAGATATACTGAGATAAGACAAAGCTTATTATTTGAAGGTAGATGGAAGTCAATGCTTATTACTATGCCTGCTAGAGTTTGGATATTAAATATATAAGGTTGAAGTTTATGATGAAGCATGATTGCAGTTTTTATGCTAACTTTACATTGAGAGTTGTTTTTTGGTTCAAAGTTGGATGTGTAGATTTTGTAGAGTGGATTGGAAAGTGTTGAAATAGAAGAGTTTTTGAGTTTGGTTTTCATGACTAAGACAATGTGATAATTGTTTTTGGCATAATGTTCTAACCAGATCTGTAGTTTTAGTGATTCATTAAGTCTCTATATATTGTGAGTTACAATATTAAGATGATCTTTGATATTTATAAAGCTTTCATTAAGAGAAGTTTGTAGTGTATTAATAGAATTATTGTTGTTTAGATGAAAAAGTGATATGTTTTGTTTTTGGGATATTGAGATTAGGTTATTATCTTTTTTTGTTATTGTCATTTATTTTGCATATAGACAAAAGATTCCTTAGTTAGGTTTTGGAAAAGGTAGGAATATGAGAAAGAATTCAGAAATTTCTTTTATTGTATAATGTTTTCTTAAGATTTTTAGTGTTTTAGTTACTTTGTTTTGTTGAGTAATAGGTAGGTCTAGATTTGTCATTTCTATATCCTTTGTATTTAGTTCTTCTTGAATTTTCTTAATTGAATTTGGAATTTCAGGTTTTTGATCTAATGATATATCAAATCCAATATCTCATGAATATGCACTGTTAGTTATTTAAATCCAGCTTTCAGATATTTTTTAAAAGTAGTATGTTTGTCTTAGCATTTGTGCTGTTTCTGTAAGTCTTTTAGATGTGTTAATTAGCAGAATTAGGTTGTAGTCTGTAATTTCAGTTGAGTTTGTAGGTAGTCTAGGTTTATCTGTTGGATTTGATGTTATAATTGTTTCTGAAAAAGATATAGTAAGCTTGTATATATTTTTGATTTTATTTATAAAGTTTTTTGCTATTGTGTTATCAGTAATTGAAAAGAAGTAAGTATTTGTAGTTTTGATTTTGAAAGAATTTTTTGAAAGATTTGGTTTTGCTTTAAAGTAGTTATTTGGTATGACTTGAAAGATGTAATGCTCTTTTAACCATGCTGTTATATCTTTTATATCTACTAGAGAGTTTGTTCTATCAATTGGAAAGTGTTGTCTAAGTTGTAGGTCTTCTATGTCTTAATATGCCTATAATAAGAAGGGTTTTATTGAAATAGGTAATGGTAATTTAAAGTAATAACTAGCTATTTTTTTACAATCATAATGGTTTTGAAGTTGTTTTTTATAGTAAGCTAATCTTGTAAGTTCTCTTCTTTGTGTAATTGAAAATAGATTCTTTATTGCTTCATCTAAGTCTTTTAGTTCTGCTAGTAAAGGTGAAAGTTTAGTGAAGTAGGTTTCTGAAAATTGTTCAAAGGAATAAATTTTGTATAAGGCTATGACAATTGCTCTTGTCTGTAATCTATGTTTAATTAATAAAGTGAAAAAAGAATATTTTGTATTTTTTCAGAAATAAGTTTCGGTAATTCAGATAGTTTTGCTAAATATGATATTAGGATGTTATTTAATGCTTCTTAAATTGCTTCTGTATCTATTGCAGTTTTATCTTTTGTAAAACCCTTGTAGTATTTTAAAGCTTTTGCTATATGTTTGAAAGGATGAGTTTTGAAATTCAAGTTTGTTGTATAGTTTATAATTAACTTCTGTCTTAATTTTATATGAATTAGATTTCAGGTATCTTTGTTGATAATAGTTATTGCATTTGTGGTTTTGTAATTTTTTAATACATCTGTAAACATTTGGTTATATTCAGTTTGATATGATAGCATAAATTTTTTGATATGTGTAAAGGTTGTGAAGAAGGTTAGATCAGTGTGTCTAAATTTTGCTTTAGTTGCAGGAGAGATTGGTCTTTGAGTTGGTTTTGTTTGTAGTTTATATATGATAAATACTTGTATCTTTTCTTTAGATCTATATGCTTTAATTATGCTATCATATGACCATTCTTTGCAGTTAAATGGTGTGGTGACTTTGGCCTTCAGGTTATTATTTACTTGTTGGGTCTATGTTTATGTATAGTTAGTTTTCATTTTTGTCATATCAATTACACTTGCATCTTTTTGAACCATTTGACTATATGTGGATTTGTTGCTTGTGTTTAGCATTATAGAGTTGTTTGTTTGTTCTATTTCTGTATTCATTTAATTGTTTTGTTCTAGTTCTATAGCTTGCTATTTGCTATTGCTTTGTAAAGGTTTTGCATTTCAATTAGTGTAGATTCTATATTGTGTTGGTTGTTTATTTCTATATCTGGTGTTTGATTCTGTAACATGGTTGTTTGATTTTCTTTTATGGCTATATGAGCTTGTGTATTGTGTATAATTATTACTGTATTAGGATTATTTTTTTTTCCCATAATGTTTGTTATATTATTATTATTATTATTGGTTTGTATTGTGTTGTTGTTATATTGGTTTGCTGAAGATAATATTATTACTTGTTTTGTAGAAGGTATGCTGTATCACCTACTTTTGTTGCTAGCTAGAATTTAAAAAGGAACAGTATGTCTTTTTTTATTGTAGGCATCTTTGTAAGTGGCATCTAGGTTGGTATGATGTTGTTGCTATCTAGTAGGGTATTTGTGATTGCTGCTCATCATGCCTGGTGTTTTTACTTTGTAACTTTGTATTACTAATGGTCTTGATAACCTTAGTTTGCCTTCTCAGTTGAAAGTATTGAATTTTCTCTTTTTACTTTTGCTTTGTATAGTTAAGATGATTGTATCCTTGCTTTGTATCTTATATGAGTAGTTTTTTTATCCAAAATAGGCTTTTTTATTTAGGTTTTCTTTTATTGTATCTGTTATTTTCTATTTTTTATTTTTTGCCTTTGTTGATTTTTATATTTTAGATCTGCAAGTGAGAGTTTTATACTTTAAAAATTTTTTACAAAAATTTAAAAAAATAATTTATAAGAATTTAAAAAAAATTAATAATATATACTAATTTTAGTTTATTATTAAATAAGTGATGAATATATTCTTAACTTACATCTTGTAAATAACTTGACTAAACTTAATTTGCTTTTAAATTTAAATAACTTGATCTAAAATATATTATTTTAGTATAATTTTTTTTTAAGATAATTTCTTTGATCTATTGACTTTTATTAATAACTTTTTTAATAATATAATTTTATAAACTACTACAAGAAAAATGTACAATTAGCTATATATATAATTTTTTATATTATTTATTTAAGGAATTTATTTAAAGATTCTTATTAATTGTTATATCTAATATTCTTGTTTAAGTATTTCATTTTAAATCTTCTGAATTTATAATCTGTGTTAATATTATTAGATTATATTCAGATTATTATTTCAATTAAAGAACTATTTTATTTTTGAGATAAATCTTTCAAAGACTTTTATATTTATTTTTACAACTGATCCAGTATTATTATAACAAAACCAATATTTGTAATTAAAGTTATTTTATTTAATCACTATACTCTTGTAGAGTTTACTTAAACTCTAATATCTACTTTATAGCATATCTTTGGTACTTTAGTATACTTCTGTTTATTTTTCAGACTTTTAATTTAGATAGCATATATAGAATTACGATCAGTCTATCAGTATATTAGATTGACCTAATATTCTTTTTTTTTATTTCATTCTGATAATTTGATTGGTAATATTCTGCTTAAAACTTCTTGTTAATCTGGATACTTTAATATTGGTATTTATTTCTGTAGTCTAACTTTATAGTAGCATAATTGAAAATCCATATTATCTTTCTACTCAAATTTTTTTAAATAAACTTCTTGTTTTCTAATTTTAATGGATTTATATAATTATAAAGAATTATTTAGAATTTGCACTGCCTGATGCTAGTTTGCATTTCTTTGTATAATTAGTTACACAGATGCTTTATGACCTGCTAGTTATACTAGTGTAACTATTATTATAGATATCTTAATTCAATTGTTAGAACAGTTGCTATAATACAAGTATTACATAGGTGATTATCCAAATTTTTTCTATCAATAAAATTTGAACACCCAATCTACTACTTGAAAAGTTGACAACTTATCCACTTCACTAAGTAACTACACCTCTTTTAATATAATTTTGTTAATAATTTTATTTATTATAGTCTTACTATTTAATATTTAATAATTTTTAATATCAAGTGTTTAATATAATAAAACATTTAACTAAATTTATAATTTATAAAAATTGTTAATTTTTTATATAAAACTAACAAAACTTTATAATAAAGAACATTAATTTGAAAAAAGTTTAAACTTAATATGTTTAGAATGCATTATAAGAAGCTTGTTAAGAAAATTAATAGAATCTTTTATTATTTGAATTGTGAGATAAAAACTTTAATAATAAACTTTTTTTCAGCATTATTTAAAAAATTTTTTTACTATAAAAAAAACTGCGCCAGCATCACTGATCACTGTCCCATAATATGAAACCAAGTATATAGTGTGGAATATGAAATCAAAATTTTCACAATCCTTTTTTTTTTTGTCAATAATCCCGAACTTTAAAAGGCATACATGTTTTGCTGAAACTAAATTAACCATATCAACCACAGATATTTTGAAAATAGTATAAAAATTTTGAGAACAAAATAGAAAATTTTGAATTTTTTTTACTCAAATGTGTAAAATTGTATTGTGATAAATTCAATTTGAAGAAGTGTTTTTGATGTTATTGAACAGTCCTGGAAATTATTAATAATATATCGAATCCTAGTAGGTTTTCTCAAGTTTTTGAGCACGCCTTGGATACGTATCATTCTTTAATCAGGATAATAATAGAATGAAACCGCTAGTATTACGTAACTCGCTATTAACAATGCACCTTCAAGCCAATTTGAACATCCATCTAAAAATTTAATCAAATATTTAAGTCCTATTCTACATTAACAATATAACGAGATAATACATACCCTGCATTAAAGGAGATAAGAACAGAAATTGAATTCATTGAAGTTTTCAAAAAAATAATTTTTAAAGTAACGTACCTGGATTAATTGATTTTTGAGTAAAACTGCAATAAACAAACAAATAGCTTCAAAAGGTGAAAAAAGTAGAGACATTGGTTGTCCAATAATCCATCCCAAAATCACCAATATTGGGGTAATAAATAACGCGACTTGCTGTATTTATTGTAATACACAAAAGAAATTAAACATCAAAAATATTTTATCATTATGTTATTGAATAACTTACAGTTGAACACCCAACAGTAATACCAATAGCTAGAGTCATGTTATCTTTCATTGCAATGGTAGTAGAGTGTATATGCTATTATATATTAAAGATGTAAAAGATTTATTACAAAAAAAAAAACATTTTTTATAAAGTTAATATTTTGAATACCTCTGCAAAATTACCAAGTATAGGTATTAAAATCAATCCAATAAAGGTTTCGCTTATCTCCAAGGATTTAACAATTCCTTCAATTGATCCTACGAGAAATTCTGCTGAAAAATAGATCATCACCATAGTTGAAATTAGCAAAATAAATGACATCTTTGGGCCTATGTGTATTTCTTTTTCTTCTTCAGTTTCATCTATTTGTTCTCCGCTTTCTTTGTTTTCATGTCCTTGTTCTCTGTTTACTGTGTTTTCATGTCCTTGTTCTCCGCTTTCTAAGTCTTCAGATTTGGCTTCGCGTTTACCCTTATTTTCATGTTCGCTATCTTCTACATTTGCAAACAAGCTTTTATGGGTTTTTAACTGCATCAATAAAAGAAAATTAACGGTAGGAACACATAAGCGTAAAGTATTATGAGATAAACGAAATTTATAATACCTGAAAGCATAAATAAAGTGCATATACGGCCAGCAATGCTAACGACATTCCATAACTTATATGTAAAATTTTATCATCAACATTGATAGTATTAGTTTCATGGGAAAAATGAAAAGTTCTATTGATAAGACTGTAGAGTGCGGTGGGTAAAATTAAAGTAATGCATGCCAAAGTCATCAAACTAGAACTCATTTGTGAAGCGGTCGGACTAAACTTTTGTTCAATCTGCCGACCTTCACTTTTTATAAAAGTAGTAACCCCGCCAAATAGAAAACATGATCCTAATACAAATAGGATATTATAGAATATAATGCCTAGCATTGATGCTTGAACAATCCGAATTTCACCTTTCATCAATGCTATTATAGCTACTATGAATTCAATTACATTGGCAAACGTATATATCAACAGACCTGAATGATGAAATTTGTGGTAATATGGAAGTCCTTTAGCTGCAATTTCAAGTAACCTTTTCGCTGGTACAATTGCCAAAAAGTTTGTCACAAAAACTAATGTGTCATTATTTGTATAAAAGTGCACTATGTATCCTACAGGAACGAATAGCAAAAAAAAATTGATCTTAGAAATTGCGAAAATTTTTTCAATAGTTTTTACCAAGGATAATATTTTTCGAGTAATTAAACCCATTTTATTCGCTTTCAAACTCGCTTTTTTTTTTTTTTTTTTTTTTTTGCAAAACATCTTTCATGTGTTTTTATATCATTATAGAGATAAGCATTGCAGATGCCATGCAGCAAAACACTGCGCACTGCGCAGCCCAAACAAGGATTGTTCTAAAAAGAAAAAGTATGTATATCTAAATGTAGAAACGGTTGTGTGACAGAATTAGTCTTCTTGACCGTCTAAAAAGCTCCCATCGGGTGGGCCAATAGATGTGCCATTTATATGATATCCGAATTTTTTTCGTATACTGTACGCGGCACATCACCCTAACCATGGCGAAAAAAATTTGTCGTGAAAATAAGATTCTGCTTGAAAACATTCTGATTGGATGAAATAACTTTTGTTTGAAAAAGAATATGCATTTGCATTATGTAAATCAAATCAAGACGTGGTCCTATCACTATATGGAATTAAAGATTTTCGTGTAACATACAAGCAGGCCAAAAAAAAGAATTTCGCGAAATAAATATTATTTTCAAATTTACAAACGATAAGTTAGTAATCAATGTAAATAGAGAAAATATTCATCTTAAACTAATTTTCTGGAGCGTAGCGGAGGCATTTAATGTTAGTCATGGTGATACAAAAGTTATGTTTTTTTGATGCATCGCAAGTTACATTCTTGATTAATTAATTAGATATATTAAACTGATGCATCAAAAATGTAATTTTGAAAATTGATGTCGCACCGTGTCTATATTTGCATGTATATCACACGTTTGTGCAATATCATGTGCTTCGGACACATTAACCTAGTATGTATACAATACATAGGGTATGAATATTAAAATTTTATGACACTTCAACTTTTACGACTTAGGCTGTCAAAAATAATTTACCCGGATAACCCGGGTAGATATGTTCTCAATGGGTCCAATCTCTAAAATAGCTAAATTATTATGTATTTCGGGTAATTATATAGCAACAATTTCTATCGGGTCCAATCACTAAGCTATTTAAATTTATATTAAGAGCAAAATAATTTAGAAACCCATGTATATTAACAACTCTAACCTCAAATCCTAACCCAACTCTAAAAAAAGATTAAGTCCAGATTTTAGCACCAGCTAATTTCAGTATCAACAATCTCAGATGTCGAAGCCACCTACATGGTCATCTAGTTTCAAAAATAAAAACCCATTTTATGCGTTATATTAAACTTTTTTATACCTAGTGTTGTACAATTTTTACTGTCCAAAGCTTTTTTTGATCATGTCCAAGTGTCCAAGAGTGTCCAAAGCATGTTCAACTCTAAGAATTAATAAAAATATAAGATTATAAATTTTTTTTTAGGTTCTGAATATTTTTAACTTAGGATCATCTTAGTAAAATTTTGAGTAATTTTAGTTTATATTTTGGTTCAAAAATGGTCAAAATGTCCAAACTTATGTCCAAAGCTGTCCATTGACCTGCCTTCACGAAGTTGATAGCTAAATGTGATTTTTTAAAGAATTGAATAATTTGACTAGCTTGTTTTGGAATATAATCAACAAATTGAATTTACAATATTACTCGACATAAGATTTAATACATGAGTGATCTTATTTAATATTTTAAATATAAGAGTAGTTATATATAGTTGATTTTACGGGCAACACGAAGTTATTTCCATTATCTATTACATATGCTACGAATTTATCTGAACAAAGCACCTAACTAATCCCAGATCTCTCTCTCTTCGGATAGGCGCCAACAATCGTAACAACTCTGGCACTAATTTTTCGAGAATTTCTCGATTGTTCTTTCTCAAAAAAACTTTGTCAACTTTTAGTGCATATTTTGTGAGGATCGTTTTTAATAAAACTTCATCTCATCCTATTAAAAAAAAAGAAAAACTTAATCTACAATTTCAAAAATCTCAGAAAAGAAATTTTCCAGTTTGTACCATGCCTGAAAATTCTAGAATATAAATATTCTTTTTCTTCGTATATAAATGATAAAGTTAGTCCATCCATCTAATGCTATTTATAAAACAAAAATATGTTCAATTATAAAATTTTCCAAAAGCACATTTACACTAATAAATAATATAATGATAAAATAAACTAGAGGATATAAAAATATTAATTGTGGCAGCTCATGTTGAGATTGGCTTATTGCTGCGAATTTGACCTATTTTATTATGAAAAATATAAAATTTTTAGGGGCTTTTTTGTAGTCTTTTTTTTTCATAGTTAGGTCAAGGTTTAGGGCTAGTATTACTAATAAAAGAGTATATATATTATATATTTAAGTAGGTATCCCAAATCTCAGCATAGACTTCCACATTAATTTATAAGCCTAAAATTTAAATGCATATTAACTTTTACCTAATGTTAAATGTTGTTCTTTCTCAAGTGAATTATCTACCTGTACCATTACACGAGCAGCTTCATGAAATTCTACAATGCATGAATGCTTTGAGTAATGCTATATTTAATTATATTACTTCTTTTACTTGAAACGATTTAATGGATTTGGTTGTTTTGAAGAAAATACTATGTACTATATTTTCACTACTGCAGCTATGTAATATTTTTAAGTTATCATTTTATTTATTAACCAATAATGTTCTTTTTGATCAGGAACCTCACCTTTGCAATGTAAATTCAACATTCTGAAATGGTTTAGAAACATCTTCACATAAATTTCGCTCCACTACGCAATTTATTTTTATTTTATGTGAGAAAATGCTTAATATCACACTATATAGATATAAAAATATACATGTACATTACTGTTAAATTACTATTCTTTAACGTAAATGGATATAAATGAAAACATCTCTAGGACAATATTAGAATTTTATATAAATTCCTGAAATATAAAAATTATTAAAGTTCATTTTTGTAATTCTATACGAAAATATATAACTGATTATTTTTTTAAAAAAAATAGAAACCATATACCAAACGGTTTCAAGACGATAATACTAAATTTTCATATAAAGTTGTTATACATATGTGCTATTATCATTGCGTTAGGAAAGTCATTTTAGCAAAGCGAGATAGGTTTATAAGCATAATCAGTCACTAAGGTGGCTTGTCCACGTAAAATTGCAGGCTTTTACGTTTATACTAATTTAGGCTGCAACTGACTGTAATACGTAATTCGATAATATTGGATAACAATCAGATTGGTAATGAAAACACTGAAGTAAACATATTAATTCAAAATTTGAAAACAACGATTTAGAGAAGGTATATAGAATGTTTTCTTATGTTTCTTTTAATAACGACTAATAACTAAGAAACAACTCCATAAACTTATATCAAATACTTGAGAAATTGACTCTTATTTATTAAGCCTCGAAATACAAAATTTATTAAAGCACATCTCAATTCTCTTTTTTTAAATACAATTATTTCGCTATAACTCTTTACTAAACTTATTTCACCATGCACATTTTAGTGACAGTCAATTCCCAATTCGTGATTTATGTACTAAAAAAGAAGGAAATCAGTCTATAAGCAACTTTACGTATATATTTTTTAAGGATAATTTCCTATGAGGCTAATATTACATAACTAAGACGGCCAAGTTAACCACAATTGAAATGTTTCTAGGACAATAATCTAAAAAAAAAATTTTTTAAAACAAAAACCTGAGTTGCGCCTTGCAAAAATGTGGACTCAACTTATGAGTCATAAGTAGAAAAGCTATTAATACACATTTGCCGACTAGGAGGTTCTAATAAAAATCCTAATATGTAGCTTGGAGCAACAATAGGAAGTTTTTGGCAATCTCGCGGTTTGGGATCGGGTCAAGAATTTCCAATATTAGGCAGAAATATAATTACCCCCCTAAATTTGGATTTGAACAACATTTCCAATTGAAGTGTAGTGGTTAGAAGACCAAAAATTTTTCAGTTTAGAATTGATTGATTAATTTTGATACATAGATTTGATCAAATTTTAGCCTACCGTATTCTATCACCACTCCCTCAATATCATTTGTTTAACCTCAAATTATCAGAAATAAATTTGGCAAAAGGTTTTATTCAATTTCTGTTAATCTGAAGTTTTAAAAATGTGATTGAGTTAGCAGTGCTTACCGTATTGATGATTTAAAATATTTATATATTGATCTTAATTTGCATTAATAACCACTAAATTTTCTTATCTTTAATATTGAATATTTTGTTTACTAGGAACATTTCACAACTTATTAAAAAAAACGTATGAATCACTCATTATGAGAACCTGATGCCAGGTTATGTCCAAATGAAGAAATATGATAGTAATTGTTACACCGACGCATAAATTTTTTTAGATTTATAAATAACGATAATACTAAACCATCGTGGCCCATTTGTGGCCCATTTGTGCAATGTGGCAGGTGCATAAAGCTTTCATGTCGCACTTTAAAATTGACGTAAAAGACATAAGTCGATATTTTTTTTTACATATTTGATCAACATTTTTCATCGTCTTGCTCTTTTCTTGTGATCTGAATGACAAATCGTGTGATGCGACTTATATTAAAAACCAATTCCCCTAACGATTATTTTTTACTGACATAATACATGACCTAACTCTGTAATTCCTTTGTAATCCTGACAAGTTCTAACTCAAACCCGATTATAATGCCGACTGTGCTGTGTCGATAACGTTAAAGCAGGTGGTTAATTCTATGTCGTGTAATTCCTCGTAATATTTTTTATTATCTTATTGCACTAATTCGAAGGATGTTAATTCGTGAAACATCGATTGTGTTATTATGCAGTCGATCTCTTCGATCATCTCAATTGAGACTAATTTGCCAATTAAATCTGACGGCTTTATTACATAATGCAATAAAGTTAAATAAATAAAAATAATTTGTAAATACGTACGTAGGAGTCAAAGAGAAAAGTAAAGAGGCCATTTTACGTAATTGGTGGTTGGCACAACTTAATTGCTGATTTGGCAAATAAAAATGTTGCACTATAATATTCCTAAAATGAATACTCATTTACATGTACAATCCGGTTATCGGTTAAGTCTTCATTTGATCATATCCCCAATTCCAACGCCACTTTTATACTAGCTTACCTAAATCGATCGATCAATCAAACAATTATGCAAATTTCTTTCTTATAAGGATTCATTTTTCAATTGTTTTTAATAGACTTTTAGTGTAAAAGTGAAATTTGATAATGTCAGAGGAATTTCCTCAAGAAAAAAATGCCCTAGAAAATGATGAATCCAATAACGTTACTGAACGTTATACAAAGCTTGATGTGGATGATGCAGAGAAAAATGATGAACCATCTGTTAAAGACTTGAGTACTTTACGTAAAGTTTCTGGCCGCATACCCACTGGTATGGTTCATACATAATATCCTTGATTTAAATAAATTATACTTAATTTTAATATACAAAATTATATAATTATAGCTGCGTGGTTTATAATACTCTGTGAACTTTGTGAACGATTTACATATTATGGTGTTTCTGGTCCTTTTCAAAATTATATTCAATTTCCTCCACCTGTAGAAAAGAATGGTCAACCTGGTGCAATTGGTGCAGGTCAACAAGCTGCAACTGCATTAACTTTGTTTTTTCAATTCTTTTGTTTTATCACTCCTATATTCGGTGCAATTCTTGCTGATCAGTATATTGGAAGATACAAAACTATTCTTATGTTTTGTTGTATTTACATGGTTGGTCTAGTTGTCTTGACTGTGACTGCAATACCACAATCAATTGCTGCAGGTGCTGCTCTTCCTGGTCTAATTATTGCCATGGTTATTATAGGGTTAGGTACAGGTAAGCTTATTCAGTTACTAGTATTCAATTATTATTATTCAGTTACTGGTATTCAGTTACAAGTATTCATTTATTCAGTTTGATAATTGACTATGACTAAGATTATATGTATATATCTGTTAGGCGGGATCAAATGTAATGTTCCACCTATGGCCGGTGAACAAAATACAGACACAAAACCCTATGTCAAGACATTAGCAAATGGTGATAAAGTCATTGTGGACCCAGAATTGACCACTCAATCTATTTTTCATTGGTTTTATTTGGCAATAAACATCGGTGCTCTTTCTCCAGTAATCACCACAAATATCGAAAAATATCATTCTTTCTGGCTGGCTTACCTAATTCCATTAATAATGTTTAATTTCGCTATTTTGGTGTTAATAATTGGAAAAAATCAATTGGTCAAAAAACCTCCAAACGGATCTTCTCTATTAAATTGTTTTCGAGTTCTTCGTGTAGCTTATTCTTATGATCGTTCTTTAGAAAATTCAAAACCTTCCAATATGTCTGATGATGTTAAAACAAAAGAACGTGTAACTTGGGATGATGCCTTTGTGGATCAAGTACGAATTGGATTGCAAATTGTTCGTGTATGCTTCTTTTTCCCGGTTTATTGGGTTTGTTATTTACAGATTCATAATAATTTAATATCGCAAGCTGCTACAATGCAAGTTGGTGGGGTGTGTATGCCATTTTTAACTTGGTTTCTTAATTTATTTAAATTTGTGATTTATTTATATAAATTACCTTATAATTCATTCTATTTATTTATTTATTTACTTATTTATTTATGACCCTTTTGAAAGGTACCAAATGATATTATGAATAATTTGGATCCCATTGTTTTAATCATTTTCACTCCATTCGCAAATTACGTACTGTAAGTGCATAATTATTATAATTGATGATAATTATATATACATCATTTTTTACCCAGTTTTGATTTTTATTTTATAGTTATCCGTTACTTCAGAGATGTGGAATTATTCTTAGACCCATAACAAAGATTTTTATAGGGTTCATGTTAGCTAGCTTAGCAATGATTTATGCGGCTATACTTCAATATTTCATATATAATACCAGTCCATGTTATAACCAGACTTTATGTTTGATAAATGACATACCTACTCCAAATGATATTAATGTTTGGTGGCAAACGCCAGCCTATGTTTTGATTGGGTTATCTGAAGGTATATAAATATTATTATTATTTTACCTTAAATTTTATTCATTATATTAATAAAGATATTAATAAATTTTTCTAACTAAAAATTTCAATAAAGTATTCGCTGTGATAACAGGCCTCAATTATGCGTATTCAAAAGCACCAGAATCTTTAAAATCTTCTGTTACTGCGGTATTTCTAACCACAAGCGCATTTGGATCGTTATTAGGGCTTGCATTCATACCATTATCAAGAGATCCTTACTTGGTTTATATGTATTTAACTCTCAGTATGTTAGCTTTCGTTACTGGACTATTGTTGTTATACTTTTTATATGGGTATGATGATAAGGATGAAATTGAAAGTAAAAAAACTGACGCAATGTAGGAAATAGCATCTAACATACATATGGTTGTGATGAAAAATGCAAATTTGTTTTTTCTTTTTTTTTTGACTCGAAAAAATGATTTCGTAATTTTGCATAATAGAGCTTTTTTTTTTTATTACAATTTCCAAAATCATTTCACAATGTTAATACAATATAATGTAAATTTTCACATATTTCGAAATAATAAAACCTTTAAAGGCATAAAGACAGTACAGTATTCATCTTGATCTAAACAGGTTTGGCGATGATTTTTAAGTGTTAACCCGAATGTTTGTGGAATATATGGGCTAGATGCTGGGAAAAGGGATAAAATTGACAAAAAAAATATATTTTGCGGAAAATTAATTTTTAGAATATTATTAACTATAACCTGAGGTGATCATCACCTCAATGCTATATATCAAAAACGGAACTAAGAAACAGGGGTCAGATATACTAAGTAAAAATGGTCAGAACCCTCCAAAACCTAGTGTAACCTATATTTGGGATATTATATCTAACCCCTGTCTTGATCTTAAATTGCATCCTAACTTTAAAAATAGTGAGGTGATGATCATCTCAGGTTATTATAATTATATTTCTAATTTTTATATTATACAAAATCTATATAAACTTATAAAAAATATGATTTCAAATTATTATACTGTAAAATTTTATTAATACAACAGCATTCCTTTCTTAAGTAATAAATGTTTCTGAACTAATTTTAAATTAGTTAAACTTAAAAAAAAAATTATCCTTTTCTAGCACCTAGCCCATATCATGAGGTAGCGTTACCAACCTAAAAAAAATTTCTAACCAATCAGATTTCAAGATTAGGTGTTACGCAAAAATCAAAACATAATTCATAACAAAAAGTTTTTTTTGCAAAATTTTGGTGCTAATAAAATTTTTTCTAAACCTAAATTAATAACAAAATCTAACTCTATTCTAGCAGTAAGCAAAGTTGTTAGATTGGTAAAACTAAAACAGTTAGATCAAATATTTTAATATAGATTTCTTTATTACAATTAATATATTTAGATTGAGAATCCAATATAAACATTAAACATAATTATTTCAATTAATTTCAACTTGGTCTGATCTTACATAATTAGTAATAGTATCAATTATTAGAATCAATTCTGTCACAACATACTGTATATATATTTTTTTAAGCAGTTATATTAGTGCTTTATTAAGATTTTTGAAATTACTATTGCAATTACATAAATGTATCTAACAACTAAGTCTAGCATTACATAGCTATCTTAATGGTGCCTAAGTGCAACCTGTTATATTACCTCTAGCAGAGGTAAGCTGCTTGTTTGACTATTTAAAGTCTGTAATAAAAGGGTCTTCTTCTTTTCATAACAAGTTATCAAATTGTTTTCTTAACTTCTTCTTTGATTTTTTTTTTTTTTTTTTACTTTTTTTTTTTCTCTTCTATTTCTTGCTAATTGGTCTTTCTTTTTGTGCTTGAATTTTCATTTTTCTTCTGTCTTTTTTTTTTGTTTTACTCATTATTCTTCTTTCTTTTTCTTATATATTAATCTTTTCATAACATATTCTCTAAACTTATTTATAAAAAGTATTCTATGCTATCTCTGTCATTATGTTTATAAGCTGTTGTTTTGTTCTTGTATTCATAAGTTGTGATAATTTGTCTTGAGTTGCTTTTGAATTAGGTCTTTAATTAGTGCTTTCTTTATTTCTATTTAATCTTTCTTTATTTTTTTAAAAAGTACCATATATAATTTATAAGATGAGACCTGGATTTTTTTTTCTTTTTTTAAACTTTTTTATACTATTACAATAAATACTTTCTGTATTCTTTTTTATAGATTTGCTTGTTTTTTATAAGATGTTAAATGTTTTTGTATTTCTTTAACTTTGCTTTAGCAGACTTGACATTTTAATATTGTGTATATATCTGGTCTTCTTTTGTTAAGTTTTTCTAAAATTAAAAGTTTGTTCAATATAAATTTCATAAAATCACTTTTTCTTATACTGTTTCTTTTTATTAAACAATATATCTCTTTAGATGATTTTAACTTTCTTCAAAAGTATATTTAATTATAGATCATTGTTTTTGTTACTAGTTCTATATTCTTAATTGCTATTGTTTTTTTTTATTCTACCTTTAATCTGATATTTGATATTATTTTATATTAAAATCTTGCTGATAAGTTTGTTTACTTGTTTTTCTATTCAAAGCAGTATTCTATTTCTTTATAACTGATTTTTCTAGAAATATTATCTTTCTGCTTAATGTTTCTTTCTTTACAAAACTATTAGTTTTATTATTCCATTTATTCTTTTTATAACTTTTTACTTTGATCTACTCTACTTATATATTTTTTGTTCTAATTATATTAATTATCTTCAATACTTATAGCATATTTTTCTTCTTAAGAACTTCATTTCTATCTATATATATTAAGTCTTTATAAATTCCTAATTGCTACATTGCTATCTGTAAATATTTCTAATTTTTTTTTTAGTATTATTAAAACTGCTACTTATATTGCTAGCACCTTAGCTGTAGTAGATATAAATTATCCTTTTAACTCATATGTTACCTTTTCTTTTGTTCAATCTTGTGCTTTACTTATTTGTACATATTTTATATTTATGTTTCTATCTATTGTTTCTTCTTTGTTTTTTTTATTTGCTGCACTATCTATATATATTGTATATTTATTTTTGTCTCTTGATATATTTTTTCTTAAGATTTCTATTAATTTATAATTAATGTTTTCTTTTAGCTTTTGTTTTTTAACTAACTTTATTTCTAAATCTTTTAACATTATAAGTTTTAATAGCTTTTATTTATTTTTTCTCAACTTCTCTGTTTTTATATATTCTATTAGTTAGTCAGTAGCTACTTTAATTATATTGTTATTTCTTTCTATTAGCATATTTGGAACTGTATTTATCTTGTTGTTAATTTTTATCCAATGTTGACAACTATTTTTTATTGTTTTTTTTCTCTTATACACCTCTTGCATTTGTCAATTTTTATTATTAAATCATTTTCTATATTATACACCTGCTAATATCCTATTAGTAGCTTTTTCTTCTTCTTTTTAACTATTTTTCACAATTGCCTGTTCTCTATTGCACTATGTACTATTTATTCTTTTTTCCTCCTATTATTTGACAGACTTTCTTATTTAATATTTATTGTCTGTTATATCTTTCTGTTTTGAATTGTTCTTTAACTTCTCTGTTTTCAAATCTATTAAGCACTTTTGTTTATATTATTTTGAACTATTCTACCTTTTTGTCTTTATTCAATTGTTTTTGATAGTCTTTAAATTGTTACTATATTATTAGTCTTTCTTCTTTTGTATCAAATAGTTAATTTAAATATATTAGTTCTGTTTCATTTATTTTGGTTCTACTTCTTTTCTATAATCATGGTTTTATTAGTTCAATTATTCTAGAACTATAACTATTTGCTATTTATAATTTATTTTCTGTACTTATATTTATTCCTAACTTTCTTACTTTAATTATCATCAAATAGGCTAAATTGATCTTCTAGTATAACTTGTTTTCTGACAATTTTTCTACTTTTTATATGTTTTTTGTTAAACTTACTTTTTAACAAATGTTATTCTTAATTTTATTAATTGCCTTAGTTTATCTTTTTTGTTTAGTCTTGTTACTAGATCTACTACTAGTTTTATTGTTAGTTCTTGTTACAAAATTTTTGCAACTATTAAGGTGCTTATGTTCTATTATGCAGTTTTCTAATGTTTTTGATAAATTGCTTTTCTCTTTTACCAAACATATTATTGGTTAGTGTATTTTATTTATTCCTTTCTCTAATATTTTTATTAATTGCAACATGTAGCTTAATTTTGGTATTAATATTATATTGTTTATATATACAATCCAGCTTATTGTTATTTTTTTATATTTAAGGTCTCTTATTATCTGACTTATTATCTTTTTTGTTTTTTTTCTTACTAAGACTTCTTGTATTCTATTGTTTAGTCAAATTTTTAATGAAGAAACTATTTTGTTTCTTGGTTCTTTTATTATTTTGCTTCCTTAAAAGTTATTTTTTTATATTTTTTTTAGCTTTTTTTGTTTATTATTATTAGTTTTGATTTAGATCTGTTTATCTATATATCATTTATTTTGAAGAACTCTTTTTCTATCTTTAGGGTTTTTAGCAATTATTCTTTATTACTTGCAATTTATGTTGTGTCATTCACATATATGATTGCTACTTAGTAGTAGCTTGTAAAATTTTATAATATATTCTCTCTTTAATTTCTTGTTCTACTATATAGTTAATCTTTTATCTCTTTGTATTTTTTTCAATAGCAGATTATAGAAAAGATGTCATATTAGTAGTAATATTACTTTACTTTGATTTATTCTATCTTTTGCTATTATTTCTTCTATTAGGCTATAAGCTGTAATTATTTTAAGTTGCCTTTTATAAAAAAGTTTAAGATGTAATTGATTGTTATTCTGAGTATTTTGACTCTTTATAGAGCTAGCTCAAGACTTTTAAGCAAAACTAAGTTGAATGCCTTTTTTATATTTTGTAGAAGTATCTACATTTCTTTATTCTTTTTTTTTGTTTCTTTAATTATCATATTTAGAATATGTACTAGTTGTTCTGTTGAGTTTTCTAATAGACCTGCATAGTTTTGTTTTTTAATTATTTCTTTTTTAGCAAATATTATGCTAAGTCTTTCTGTTATTAATTCTGTTTTTCTTTTCTAAATATTTTAATTAATGCTATTGGTTAAATATTGCTTGAACTGAATCCCTATTCTATATCTTTTGATATTAAATATATTTATACTATTTTTTATTTTTTAGAATCTTTTTTGTATCTAAGCACAAGTTTGCATAGGCTTTAAAAACCTTTTGTGTTTTTCTCTCTGTTCATTTAATTAGAATATAGCTTATTTCTAATATTTCTGAAGCTGTTTTTGTCTTGAACACTTTAATTATCTTATCTCATTCTTTTTTTTTAATTTTCTTTTTGATTTTTTTATACTATTTTTTAATACAGTTTTGTGGTTTATAGATTTTTTTTCTTTTTTTTTTTTTGTTTAAACCTTAAGCAGTTATGCTAGTACTTTATTAAGATTCTTGAAACTATATACATATACAATTACATAAAATTTTCCAA
>CAJVQA010000698.1:0-30909 GCA_910591915.1 Cetraspora pellucida
CAAAGCCCTATGCAGCATACAAATATAGAAATCCCTTATCACGACAATGATTATCCAATCAGATACAAAAGAGACACCACTCAACTCTTTCGTAAACTATACACTTCGTATTTCATACTCCATTCCTGGTATTTATAATACAATTACCAATTATTAAAAACATTTATTGTAGAAAATGTATATATTTTAACAATATAATATGAATAATATATGATATTAAGTCTATTTATTATGGGGCAAATTGGTTTTTAGATCAAGTTAAACTTGGCCCGGGTCAAATTAATCAATTAAAAAACACAGTCGGCATCAACATAATCTGGCCCGCACTAACCCTAAAATTTTGCTAGATGTCATTTTGAACCGGGACAAGTTTAACTGACCTAAAAACCAATTTGACCCGCAACATATATAAAAAAATTTGATAATTATATAAATTTTTATTTTCTTTAATTACATTTCTATTCTTGTCTCTTTTACTAGCTTTCTCATCTTTTACTAATTTAATTACCTTTTTCCAGTTTCATCACCTTTTAGCAGTTTCGCCATTACATCAATTTTTTAATTTTTTTTGGCAAAGTCAAGACTTTTGCCTGTACGAAATCTCTAGACTTTGCTAACAAAACTAGTCTTCATAAACAAATTTCTTGACCCAACCTCTCCTGCCACACGCTTTAGCCTCCTGATTTTGCTATTTCCTATTTAACAGATGGCCTGCTTCGAGCAGGTGGAAAACCACTTGCTAATTTTCTGGGCCATATCATCGTTTCAGTTTGATTTGCTTAGCTTTACTTAGCTAAAGTTACTCATAATATATTCTGCAGACTTTATGTTTTTAATTGAATTTATTTACGGCTCTTTTGGTTAGCCTCATTTATCCAACTACCAGTCGTACCCGATGCTTTTCGAATACATATAGGAACCTTATTAATAAATTTGATTAATATTTTTTGATATTATGTTGACCTAAATTATATACCAATATTACATTAAAGAAGTTTTTTTCTTAAAGATGACACAATGCTTTTAATAAATATTCTCTGTACAAAAATTATTTTTATGAAAGCGAAGGAAAAATTTATTATACTTTTTTGTAATGTCTTATTAATTAATGTAAAAAACATACACTATTTTATGTTTAAAATTAATAAGTACAAAAGACTCCTGGATCTAGCGAAATATCAAATCAACAAAATTTAACTATATTTCAGTCTCAAATAACTTATAAACAAGAAATTAATGTTGATTTAATTCTTTTATTTGAATTCCTACTTTGGATACAGATGTGGAATGCTCATTCTCAATTATAGATAATAGATAGGGGCTCTTACTGATGAAAATTTGCAAGGTGAATTTTTTATATATATTTTAACAAGTATATCTTTAGCGAAGATGATGTATTGTTTTTTTTTTTTTTTAAATATTAACGGTGAGACCATGCCTTTAACTTTATTGAAATTCAATTGAAGTTTTTACAAAGAAAAGCTTGTTTTTAAATTACATATAAAGAATAAAGACTCAGACATATAATCTGCGACCTAAACCTACAAGAGTGGCCAAGGCTCACCTAGATTTGGGTGTTAGTAATAATATATGAGAGAGGGGTGTGATATTTAATCTATTGGATAGTCCAAAGATCAATTTTAGTGATAATTTGTGATATTGAAATAGGAGGTAATAGTAAATTAGAAGGAGAATTATAAGTTAAGTTTGTAGATAATGTAATTAAAGACTGTGCTAATCATAAAATACAATATAGGATCTATATTTGTTTATAAATTTGTTGGTTTAAATAAAGAAAAAATTTAATAGAAAGTGAGATAGCTGTATAGTAAAGAATAGAAGTATTGTGAATAGTAGAAATAAGGTCAATAGGAACTAAGTCAGATAAAGTAGAAATAAGAAATGGTGTATGAGAAAAGTTGTGCAGTTTAAAACTGTTAAGTGTAAGAATTTCTTGATGTAAATTAGAATTAGTGAACATGCAGTAATATTTAAGATGCAGTTAAGAGAATTGGAGATTAAATAGTAGATTGTTTGAGTAGAAGGACAGAAAGTTCAATGTAATGAAGAACTAGTTTGATTGCATTAATGGCAGAAAGAAGAGTAAAAAGGATTGTGTTTGTGAAGAATATAAGAAACAGGTAATCATCTAAGAGAATTTTAACACGAAAGGTTTTTAAAATAGAAGAATAGAAGCTATGTACAAAGTTAGAAACTTTTGATTATTATTAATATAAAGCCAGATGGCTTCATAGTTAATATTGGGTGCAATAGTAGACTATTGTTGAAAATGATGTTGAGATGTCCAAAGTGTTATAATATGAGCTTGACAGATAGTATATATAAAGTGTTGAATAGGAATCTTAATAGGAAATTGGTCAATAAATAAAGTATATGCATAGTTGTAAAAGTTGTTATTTAAAAATGTTAGGAAGGGTAGTATTTGGTGACTGTGAGCAAGCTGGTCAGCAAGATTATTAAATAGATCATCTTGATATGCAGTAACTTTATGAAAAGTAAGCTGAATATTATATGAATTAATGAAGTTAATAAAAGTTTGCTAAATGAAGAAGTATCAGATATGAGTATGAGAGAGTTTAGAAGCTGATAAGCGAATACTATGATATTTGAAGATTACAGAATAAATATAGACTAAACAGTTTCTAGAAGCAGTAATGATTGCTGAAAGAATAGCAAGAATTTTAGCTTTAAAAGAGCATAGCCAAAATTTAATTTGTGTCTAAAATGAATAAGTAGTTGTAGAGTTATTTATTTGGATCCAACCTATGCCCATAGAGCATTGAGAGATACCAAGCTTAATAACCAAACCATCAGTATAAAATGAGATAGTAGTTAGGTTATGGTTAGAATTAGTGATAGACTGTAGGCTGTTAGTAAGTTGGCCTGGCTAAAAGATGCCAGGTAATTGTTGTGAATTAATTGTTAATAAAAGAGAAGATGGAATATGTAAGAGATGTTGAATAGTTACAGAGTATGCAATATCAAGAAAATTGGCATGTAGGTTAAGAGTTTTGTTAGAATTAATATGACAAAGTAATAAAACTTGCAATTTACAGATATCAGACAATTAAAATTATAAGCTTATATAAGGCTTATAAATTTTTTTGTTTTTTTTTAATATTAATAGTAAGACCATTTGTAGCCAAATTTGTAGAAATGAAAATAGTGCACTTGTTGATAATTGTATTGAAGTTAAGATAACATCCAGAGCATATATTAGTAGTAGAAGAAGAAGTAGAATAAAGGTTAAAAAACTGAGACTGAAATGAACAGTGCCAGTAAGTAATAAAAGTAAAGTTTGTAAGGCTATTGTGCCTTCTGGCCTTGCCAACAATGATTTGATTATTGAGAACAATAAGTAGCCAGGGTTTGATATTAGAGTTAAAGTGGCCAGTAGTATAAGAAAAATAGTTTAACTAAGGTAAATTAAAATAATTGTATAATGTACATTTATAGAAATGGCTAGTAGTAATGTTCTCAAGAGTAGTAAACCATTAAGATATAACACCTTTAGGAAGTTTGTTTAGTCTGGAAAAATATGTTGCCAATATAATAAATATAAATTATTATAGGTAATAAGTTGTTCGAAAAAGAGAAGTTTGTGATATTTAAGTTATTTTTTGAAAATAAAATATTTAGAATGAGAGGACAGAAGAGATTCAAGAGAGATAGTTCTATTGTATAAAGTGTAAGAAATGTTATAGGTTGGATTAGTTGAGAATGTCCAGCCAATATGTTTGATGAGCTGTATAATTTTAAAGTTTGTGGTTAGGCAGCTGGGACCATCAATAATTGGGTTGAAATGAGAGAAAATGCTAGTTGAAGACCAGAGATTGTTTTGTAATTGTTGGATTTAAATATGGATAAATGTGCTTAATAGATTAGGATTATTAAATTATTTAATAAAATTAGGAATATGGTGTTGCAGTTGGATGTCTCAAATGTGTTTAATATTATAAATTTGTAGATGCAGAAGAATACTAGAAGGTATTGTATGACAAAGTTTAGCTTTGAGTTTGACAAGACCAATATGCTGAGTAAAAATTTTATTACAAGTTAGTTAGTTGATTATGATATTTTGAAGTCAGTATTCAAGAGTAGAAATAATTACTGTGTTAATAATATAATGAGTATGTAAGTCAGTAATAAATTTGGTTTTAGTGATTTAGATTAATTGAGAAAATTCAGAGATAAGTAGTTTTGTTTGTTTAAATTGTTTGTTGTCTGAAGTAAACCAATAATCTAAAAATTTAAATGGTATTTTAGGTTAGTGAAAAGAAAGAAAATGGTTATTATAAGAGATAGGTGTATAGTAAGGTGAAGGATTGTTGGTAACCAGAATAGATTTTGAAGAATTGACTTGGATATTGACTATAGCATAAAAGGATTTAGCTATAGATAATATGTGTGATAGTTCAGATTGTGATGAAGCAATCCAAAGAGTAAATTCATATAAGTCAAGACAGAACATTGTTTTTGTAATGAGTTAGATGTTTGAAGTTTGAGGTTAGTAGTTTAAGAAGATTGTAATTTGTAACCAAGAGTGTTTGAGTATATATAGAAGATGAGTAGATTATAGTAAATGCACTATAATATAGGAGTAATAGTTTTACCTTGGTCAATACTATTGTGAACTGAGTAGGATGAAGTTAAACCAAAATTAGTTATAACTTGATTGTGATGATCAGTAAGAAGGTCAGAGAGAATGTTAATAGTAAATAAAGGAACTGAGAGATGAGAGAGTGCATGTTTGAAGAGAGTAAAGTTAACAAAGTCATAGGCTTTACTTATATCTTGTAAAAATAACCAAATGTCTTTATGATTACAAGAAACATCTTCAATAAGTTATTTAGAATATGAATAGAGATTGAGGTACTATTGTTAGGAAGGGCAATATAATTAAAAGGTGAGAGGATAGGATAAGTTGAAAATATAGAGCTAAGTCAATTGGTAAGGATTTTTGTATAAAGCTTGTGAATATGTTTAACAAGACTAATAGGTCAAGTAAGGTTAAGGTCATCATCAAAGATATTTTGTTTAGAGATAAGATAAATGCGACTATGTTTTCATTACTTGGGAATTCTGTTTTCAAGAAGGCAATAGTTAAAAAGAGCAATAATGGCAGAAGTACATAGAGGACTAATATGTTTAAGCATTTTATAACTAATGTCTATAGGATTACAGGCTTTGTTATTAGGTAGTTGAGAGAGAGTTTTTGTAAGTTTATTATTAGTAATAGGAAAATTAAGAGAATAATACCAAGTTGAATTAATGTAAGAGAGTGGAAGGTAGTATTGTTGTCAAAAATTATTAAAAAGAGTTTGATTGATAGGTCTGTGTGCTATCCAGTCTTGAAAATAGAATCGAATATGTTGTTTAATAATTGTGGATCAGTAATAAACTCTTAAGAAAGTTTTATATTAATAAAGTAAACAGGTTGGTGGTAATGATTAAGAATGCTGTTGATGACCTAAGTAAGATGTATTATAAGGTTAACACATCTTTTGTCAGTAGCTTTGTTGATTTGTTATCAAAATAAAAGAGAGTTTTCAAGATGGCAGGTGTGAAAAAGTTGTTTCCAGATTGAGTAAGCATGTTGAAGCCAAGTTTAAATAAAAGTTAAGTTAGTAGAAGTAAATAATTGAAGATGATATTGTGATTATTTGTTAATTTGTAAGATATTTTAATTAATATAAGAGGTATTGGAATGTTGGATAAGTTTTTTAATAAGTTTAATAATATGACTAAGTTTTTTGAAAGATAGATGTAATACAGTACTATAAGGTAAGTATTGATAGTTGTAGTTATGTTTGCGAGAGACTTTGTTAGGAATAGTATAGGTAACACTGTAAATAATAGTGTATTGAATTTTATGCCAAGTGGTTTCAATACTCTTATAAGTTTCATTATTGATAAGAGTTTTATATAATAGGAGTTGTTAAAATAAAGTATATTCAAAAAATTTTCAGTTATCTGTAAACATAACTTTGTAGTTGAAAATATGATAGTTAATGCCAGTATGTTTACATATGAGTTTGTTATAAGCATATAGAAAAGTCCAGATAGAGGAAAGAACTAGATAATCACTAGAAGTAGAAGTTTGGCTATTATTACGACTATAAGAAAGAAGAAATTGTATATTGAATTGGTCAGTCCAGAAGTAGTCAATACAACAACTACTAGTATTGTTAGACTAGGTGAAGTGTTTGTTATTAAAGTGAGCTCCAATATTATATATATTAGAATTATTAAGAAAATTAATAAATTTATATTTAGAAGAGGAGCTGTGTGAAAGTTCTTTTTATACAAAAATAGCTAAAAATCTGTCAGTAGTAAAATCGCTAATATCTGGTTATTTTATTAAGATAACCAACTTTGGTGTCTTAAATAAACTTGCTTAGCTTCTAATTTTACATATACTCTAAGAGTTTCAAGTATATAACTTTCGAACTTACAGTTTAACACTGCCAAAACAGCCTTTGTCCTTTATAATTAAACATTTAACTATTTCTTATAAAGTATTTTATTAACCTATTTTATAGTCATAAGAAAAGTTATAAAGCACCTTCTTCTAATCAAAACAAGCCTAAAAAGAAGCTTATAGGTCTAAAATTGATAGAATTATAATAAAAAACAACTTTAATTTCTCTGCAGTTTTATTTTATTTTTTTTTTAATTTTATTGTCTTTACCTTCAAATTTTTTCTCCAAAACATTTTTTGTATAATCTTAAATCATTTCTAAAATTGGTTTCATTTAATTTCACATTATGTAAATTAAATTTATTCAAAAAAAGAGATTTATTTGTTACAAATTATCTTGTACTAACTTGCTAAAAATAAATTTTGTACTCAATTACACAATAGTTATTATAATACTCAACTATTTATAAATTTGTACTACATTACTACACTAGCCACACCAGCCATACTAGCTACAAACTTGTATTGCCTAGGTTACATAAGATTACACAAGCTGCAGCAGCCATAATAGCCACAGTAGCCATATTAGCCACAGTAAAAACTCCTGCAAATACAAACTATACTCTGCAATCAATCTTATATTATAATTAAATTTCTTAAAAAATCTTTAATTAAAGATTAAAAAAATCTTTATTAAAGAATTTAAATTCGGACTTCTAAGTAAATTTATAGCACTATGCCTACTCTTAGTACAGAAGTACCAGATACCTTAGATCTTGATTATTTTTTCAAGAATCATGCAAACTCTTATGCCATCTTCATCTATGAAAATAAATCAGTATAAGTAAGAGTCAAGTATATGTGTGGATTATTCTATACTAAATTTATTGCAAAAAACAATAAAACATATAAACTTATCAGCAAAACTAATGAAACAACAATCAACAAACAAGTCAAAAAGCTCTAACAAGCATTTGCAAAATCTAAATCTCAAGTCTTATCATCTTCTATAACTACTATTCATACATATACTTGTTCTAAATACCAAACTCCTATTAACTATAAATGACTAACAACAACCATGCACTACAAAATAAATCTACCTTCTATCAAAATATAGCATATCACAATAATTGCTTAGTTGAAATTTATAAAGAAATGACCTTAGCTAATCAATGCAAACTCTAATCTATCAAAAACTCTGAACAAAGCCTATTTTCACAATATAAACCTTCAAAAAAACAGCTTGTTATTTCTCTACTTGATCAAAATCTGAACAGTTCTCTTGTTTCAGAACTTATATTTACTCTATCTATCTTTGAAGAAACAATTTCTACTAACAATGATATAGACATTGACAGCTCTACTACATCATCTAAACTACAACAACTACTATAAACCCAACAAACACAACAACTACAATAACAACAACCTTTACATCAAGCTTCACCACTTTTACACAAACAACATCCTAACAAAAAAACACTCAAACAATCTTAACTGGCTCAATCTTATAGTCAAGCAACAAGACCTAAACTTAACCCATTATATAACTTCTTAGCAAACTTTTTAGTTACTTATGAAATGCAAAACCACACAAAATTACAAACAGAAATGTCCTGAAAACTCTTTAATTTTCTTAAAAAACATTTTCATAACTTCTATTTTGGCAAAATCATTAAAGAAGCAGTTGGAAAATGAGATCTACTTAAAGCAAGCTTTTATCTATTAATTAGACAAATGGCTGATACTAGACCTCAATTTCTTACTAACTTAATCCAACAACATAATTCTGACAATAATAAAGTTGTTACAATACCATTTAATATTCTTGAAGAAACATTTAAAAAACTTATTCTCATATTTACAACAGTTCTTTTTACTAAACTTAATTATTCAGAAATATTTGTCTCTCTAGCCACTATTCCATCTATTTAAACTTATAATCGATTACAATTTTGTATTAATCTTGCCCAACTTCATTTATATTTTTCCGATAACTATCAAGCAATTAACTATACCAAATTTGTAGAAGATATTAAACTAAGACCCAAAAGATTTAATATAACATCTGAGGTTACTAAAGTTGATAAACAGTCTCAGTTCCTCTTTATTAAAATGGATAATTGGTTTAACATTAAACTTAATTTTAATTTTCCTAAAACCTTATTCCTTTAAAAATACAACATATCATCTTTAAAAAATTCACTTGACCATTTTAATAAATAGTTCAAAAAAATTTTTTTTATATACAGTTACCAATTCTCTAATACTATTAACAAAACCAAAGTCCAAAACTATCTCAAGTATGAATTTAGACAACATTTTATTTCTTATTTTAAAAAGTTTCTACCTATCATCATTGAGTTCTAAAAACCAACTATCTTAAGCCAGTTACAACTAAAGATAAGAAAAAAGAAAATGATAAAGAAAAAGAATCAGAAATTGAAAACAAATCTAACAAAACTCAAAAAACAAATCCTAAGCCACAACTTATATACAACTTAACCAAACTTATTAAAAATATATTTAATACATTATACAATACTTATCCAAAAGAAATTGAAGCCTAGAATGAACTCTTCCTTGATGCTTTAATATTTTATATCAAAGAAAAACATGAAGCTATATTCACTAAACAAATTTCTACTACAGTTTTAAATAAATTGGCAGCAAAAACAGAAGAATATACTTGTTCTGCTAATTCTGTCAGAATTAATTCAAAATGACAAGTCTTTTACTTTTATCAATACCTAACTATTTACCAAAATACTGCTGCAGAAAACTACAATATTGATAAAATGAACAAACAACAGGCTATTAATTTCCTTATATCTAAACTTATCAATACTAACTTTCTTGCATATTTATTATATACTTTGATTGCATCTGCAATGAATCTTTTAACTATTCTGCAATAACCAAATTCTACAAAAAAAAAGCATTACTAGAAGCTGAAACAATTTTACATGAAAAATTTAACATCAAATTTGAAATACCCACATCTATTGCAGAGTCACTCTTCTTAGAACAACAAGAACAGGCTTCTTTTCAATAAATTTGTTTTCTACAAAACTTATAAATGCAGCTACCATTCTATTAAATGATACATCTACAGTAGTTATAGAAAAAATAATATAAGTAGACAGGCAGTAAAGCCTAATTATATAGAAAGCCAAGATAATAATGATCAGACCCAATACAAAGAGCAGACTTTGGTACCTTGCACAGCAGTAAAAGCTGAGTATATGGTAATTAACACTGTAGAAGACAATCTCAAAAGATTATTTTCAACATCTCTAAGCCTCTATAATCTTTATACATGTTTCAACAAATTTTTTCTTCATTACAATTTACCACTTCTTTCTCATGATCAAACTATTCAATCTCTTTTACAACATATTGACAAACATAACCATAATAATACTGTCTCTAGCATTACTTTCTCTGTTAGCAATACATATAATAAAACTCATATATTTCTTCCAAATAATTTTCTCTTATCTAATCATACTATTATCTATTACTATCTTTTTCTTATCTTTTACAACCTTCTTCTCAGATCAAACTTCTCTAATTCTACTTCCATTTCATCTAATTTATTTCTTAACAGTCATACTACATTACAAGTATCCACATCTACACAAACTTTACATGACCTTCATTTAAATATTTGTACACACAATGTTAGAAGTTATAATATAATAACTAAAAGAGAAGCTTGGCAAAATTATTGTTTTTACAATAATATCCATATCTTTTGTATTACTGAAACCAAAATTACTAACAGTACTAATCTTCAATTTTACAATAACAACTTATTCACCTACTTATGGGCCAATTCAGAAAGTTCAGCAGAAGATGCTGCTATTATGATTCAAAAACACTTACAACCACATATACACAACTGCCAAACACAACCTGGTGGAGCAATTGCTTTAGATTTATTTTTCAAAAGTGAAATTAAACTTCAAATTATAGCTGTCTACCTTTCTTTTACTGATATGCAAAAAATACAACAATATACAAAATACTGTTATTACATGAATCCAACAAGCTTTTCAATATAACCTTTATCCAATAATACTTGAAAACTTTAATACACATGATAATATTTGTAGCTCTTCATTTAAATTTAAACTCATTAACTATTTACACCCTTTTAACATGTTTGATCTTAGTACACATGTTGATAACAAGCACTTTACATGGTTAAACAATACTAACCACAGCTGCATTGATTATATCTGAACTGATTCATTCAATATTTAATTCTTTCTTTCATACAAACTTAACAATAGCAATATCTTAACACTTAGTAACTACTCTATTCTTATATTTATCTAAACTTTTACTAATGCATATAGCAAACCTCCATGTCATTATACTGGCATCAGTTGCAGAATCTTCAATTACAAAGCTATGTCAACTAAAAAATAAACAGAATTTTCTGATCTTCTCTCTCACAATCTTAGTCTTTACAATATATCACTCAATAGTGATACCAATGAAAGCATTGAAACTACTTGGCACAAGATTGAATATTCAATAATTAACACTGCAATAAATTCTATTCTCAACAAAAAAACTTGTAAACACAGCTACAATCATTAATATTCTTCTAACTCTACCTTAATCTACATATCACTTAAAGAGCTTGGGCATCTAATAAAAATTGTTAAAAATGCTCACAACAATTTCAACATGAACATGATAAACTCTAGGATCAAGACTATTAATGATAGATCCTACTGTGACCTTCAAACTTTTAATCCAGATGACAATTCTCAAACTCATGCATGGATTCAACATGCACAAGATATCTGGAAACAACTTTATCATGCTTGTTATACAAAAACTCATTACTACTTCATTAACAAATCCAACAAGTAACTGAAAAAAGATGTAAAACACTTTCAACATACTCTAAACAAGCTATTAACAGTATTCTTAATTAATACAAAGCTTCTATTTACTTTTTCAACATCAAACTTCTTGCCCAACTTATTACAGACCCCAAATTTATAAAACAGCATATACAATCTCACTTCTATGACTGGACTGTATATCAACCAATTGACCAAGAACTGTTTGACAGCTTTTGGCATATACATTATCAACCACAATCATATATCAACATCCAATAGTACAACTTTCTTAACTCTCTTATTACAGAAGATGAAGTTCTTCAAACCCTATCACAACTTCTGAATGGAAAAGCTTGTGAACCTATGGGTATTAGCTATGAAATGCTTAAACATGCAGGTATTATCTGCATTAAAGCTATTACAGCCCTATTCAATCATTGCTTTAACTCAAGTCAAATTTCCAAACAATGAAAACACAGCAAAATCTATCTGATTCCAAAACATAATACATTTAATGGTAATCTAAGTCTTACTCATCCTATTAGTTTTATCAAACATATTCAAAAAGTCTATACAAAAATTATTACTACTAGAATCAGTACTGTGTTTTCTTATTATCCAATACTTTTACTCTACAATTATATAGCTCTACCTAATAATACTACATTTATACCAATTCATATACTTATTAAAGATGCATTATGCAACAACAAACCAATTTGGCTCTTATCTCAAAATATGAGTAAAGCATATAACTTAGTTAATCTTACTCTTCTTCAAAAGTCTTTATAACATCTTGCTCTTCTTTACTCTATAATAAATGCTATTACTAATATCCTTTATGATTAACAAAACCAAGTCATTACAAATCTTGAACTTACTTTATCATACTCTGTACACAATGGCATAGATCAGAGTAAAACTATCATTTCTCTTTTATGGAGAATCTATTATAGCCCACTTATCTCATATATTTACAACAACTTCAAAGACTATACTACACAAGTCTCTTGGCTAACTAACCTAAAACATTAAACATATAATAAGCTTAGCTCATACTGCTCAGTTCTTGCCTACATGAATAATACTCTTTGAATTGTATCCTTATAACAAAAACTATCACAAATTCTTTTTGCAGCTGAATCATTCTTTAACATGACTAATATACAAATCAATCTCTTCAAATTTGTACTTACAACCAATAACAAATAAACTAACTATATCTCTATTATATACAACAACCATCCTCTCAACCTTCATCTACTAAATAAACTATTCAAATTTCTCAAATGTTGATTTACACTTAATAACAAACAAGCCAAACAAACCAAACTTATCACTGCAGAATCATCACATCTTGTTAAAATTATAAGTACCAAACAAATTACTAATATATATACATGTTACATTATCAATATTAGCATTATTCTTACAATCAAATATCAACTATATAATATTGTTCTTAATCAATACACATGTAACAAAATGCTTACAAGTTACATAGGACTTGTTAAAAGTAAAGCCAAAATATAGTCACACAATTCTCACCAGCACATTACTTCATACCAGCTATATAATATTTGTAACATATAAGACATTCAACTACAACATCATATTACAAACTTTATCAAGAGACTTAAATCTTCTGATCTATTAGGAATAAGTACTCACATTAGGTTCCAGCAACTTTAGAACAACCTTTAGTTATCTATTAGTATTCTGATACATAATAATCCTATCATTGATGGCCTAACAAACATACTATTAATTTTAAAATTATCCAACTCTTTAACTATCTTGGTATTACATTTTTATCTAACTCATTATATAATATTCTATATACTGTTCAAGAAGAATCCATTTCACTTGAATCATTATTTTCATCATATCCAAAATATTCAACCTTTAAAAAACAAGTTAGATATTATTGTATCCTTTACTTAGATCAACTAACTATATTTGACAACTCATGTCTTTTAGACTGAAAACACATATCTATACATATAAACAAAATTTCTAAAGGCAAACAACTACTCTGGTTTAATTATCTAGAAGACCAAACTACAAGTCATTCATACAATCACACTCTCCATCAACATTTATACTTACCCAATACAAACTACTATAGTTATTCAACTGGTCACTTTTCTTTAAAGAAAAAATCATGACTTATTACAGTACTTGATAATTAAATCATTACTGACAAGCCAGAAGACAGCTCTCTTTTTTAGAAACCATCCTTATTACTTACTGGCAATGCCATATTAAATAACAATTTACTCATCTATATCTACTTTTACCTATTCAATCACAAATATGTTCAGATTGCTCTCTTAATTCTTACATAATTGCTAACAAATGCACAATCAATATTCTTATCAATCTCTCTTTTAGATTTTTTGGTCAAGTCAATATATACAACAAAACCCTTAACTTCAATGCCAACCACCTTGATCTTATGTACTCTATTGCAATTCGACATCCTATTCAAATTTCTAACCCTTCTAATATCAACATTACAACATACTTAATTTCAATGATATTTGAATTCAGTGCTTTAACAGACAACCTTCAACAAATTGCCAATTACAATGCATAACTATCAGAACTTCATTTTTATACAGTTGACTCTGTTACTAATTTGGATATCTTACAATGCTCTATGGGCATCAGATGGGCCCAAATTTTAAACAACAACATATCTTCTAAGCCCAAATAAGATACTGGCTTTGCTCATTTAAAGCTGAGCTCAAAGCTATTTTAACAGCCCTTATTACTACTTCTAGAAATTGTACTATACACATATATACTGATTCATAATCTGTAATCTCTAAATATTACAGTCTTTCAAACATAACTCATATTCTACTTTATACATATATACCATACTTTTCATTATGAAATACACTTATTAACTTTGTTAAATCATACAACATCTATATTATTTTTCACAAAGTTACTGCTCATCAGGACAATCAGTACAACAACCTTGCAGACCAACTCACATATAGTCATTACAATCTGTTATATCTTACCTTTATGCCTTATAATATTTACAACCTTGCATACACTTTAAATTTTAAAAACTTCTTCTTAGAATTATCTATCCATCACAGTATCTATACAATATGTCATGCACATATTTATACATTATGGATTACACAAAACTGCTTTTAAAAATGGCACAAAATCCTTAACCAAGTTAATTGGCAAGCTACCTGGCTATACATCAATAATAATCAAAAAATCTCAAACTTCTCATACAGCTTTCAGTCCTCTACTCTTAAATCCTTTAGAATCTAAATTCTACTAGATGATCTTCCTACTCCACATATTTTACATAAATGATATTACTCACACTTACCCACCTGTCACCAATGTCATCAAATCAGTTTTTATCTTCATTGAACAACCTGTCTATCTAATCAATTGCTATACAGCCTTATAGATATTTTATTACAACATACTTTAAATATTAAAATACTCAACACTACTTCAAATACTATAACCAATTTATATAACCAAATTAAGCTGTTGAGTAGTATGACTATTTACAGCATACCAGATTTATCTTTAATCTTTTCAACTCTAATGGGTCTAATACCAAATGAACTTAATGACATTATTGCAAATCTGTCATTTAAAAAAGTAGCTACAACACTTGTCAACAAGTTTTTACTTCATCTTAACCAACAAATTTATTACAAAATTGGATTTTATATTATATCTCAAGATCTACAGCTCAAATTCTGAATATAATACACCTTCAAATGCTGTCTTACTTTCATTACATTCTCTCCTATTTAATTCTATTAGTTCAAAAATAAACTTTTGGTATATCCAATAGATTAAATATTAAACTAATCTTTATATATAATTATTAATACTCAAATCTAGATGAGCCTTGGCCACTCTAGTTAGTTTAGGTTACAGATAAATTAGTCTGAGTTTTTATTCTTTCTATAATATTTTAAAAACATAATTGTATTTTATATAAAATCTTAATTAAATATTCAATAAAGATAGAGACATGGCCTCATCATTAATAGTAAAAAAAAAAAAGAAGCTGTAAGTATTATTTTGTATATTGAAGTCACCAAGGATAATAGAATAAAGATGAAGTTGTAAGGCTTGTTGAATTCAGTTGATTACTTATTTTGGGTTTGATTGCAGATAGAAGTATCAGTTGATGACAGGTATACTAAAATGATGTGAAGCTTGATATTACTTTGAAAGAAGATATTAAGTGCTATGGCACCTTCAGGATAAGTATAAATACTGTGGACATGAGGTTTAAGATGGTTGTGAATCATAATAGCAGTGCCTTCTATAAAGGTAGGAGAATTATATCAATAATAAGTAAAGAAGTTGTTATTGCAGAAAAAGAGATTAGATTTGTCAGAGATTTTTGTTTCTGTGATGCTTGCAATAGATATGTTGTAATTAAGAAAATAATTCTGCCATGCTTCTTTCTTAGTAGGATCATTAAAGTCTCTAATATTATGTGTAGCAATAGTTAGATTGAAATGATGTAGAGCTGAATTTGATAAAGGTGAGGAAGAATTACAATTAGAGATTGAAGAATGGTTGTTAAAAAATAAATCAGATAAGATAAAAGTAGGATTAAAGAAGTTAGATTTAAAAAAAAAAATTGTAGAATATAGAAAGAAGATAAGAAGTAATGATAATGTGATCTGGTAAAAGAGTGTTATTAGGAAGATATATGTGTGTTTCATTATAAGATGAATTAACAAAAAATGTGATACAGGATACTGATTGTTATTGTTACATTTATCAATATATTGAATTAAAGTTTGAATAGTTTGACTGTAGAAGAGAAGTGGTAAATTGTAATGAAGAAGAAATTTGTTAAAATATGTATGAAGATTATAGAGGATTAAAGATGTTGTAAATAACTTTCAAAATTGTCTTCTACAAGGTCAATCACCATATGCTCAGCTCTTACAGCTGTGCAAGATACTATAGTCTGCCTTGTATGTTGGGTCTGACTGTTATTATTCTGGCCTTTCACATAAATAGGCTTGTCCACCTGTCTACTTATTTCATTTTCCTTATTAACTACAGTGGTTGTTTCTTTTAATGAGGTCGTGACTGCTTCAATGTTAGTTGTAGAAGACAAAGAACTTAAAAAGGAGATTGTAAAAAGAGTAAGTCAAGGATAGAGACTGGTTGGAAGTCAAGATTGAATTTTTTTACTAAAAACTTCTCAGCTGCAGAATAGGCAGTGTCATTGAAATATTTGACAATTTGTAAATAAGTAGATTTTTGATTTTTGACAACATCAAAGTAGATAATGATTTGGGCAAGAAATTTAGTATCAATAATATTTTTTGTTAATTGCCTCCTTCTTGAAAAGAGACTGTATGTTATAGTTTTCTGCTGCAGTTTGGTAATATAGTGAAAGGTAGCAGTAGAAGTAGTAATTACAATGTTTAGAATTAGTTTTAACTTTGTTTTGTTTACAAACAAAGTCTTTAGCTTGATTAGCTAACTTGTTCAAAGCTTTAGTAGAAATAGGTTGGTCGAGTGAGGCAGCATGTTCTTTGTTTTTGTAAAATAGTGTAGTGTTAAAAGTAGAATGAATCTATGTTTTATTCTCTTTAGATGGGAATGATAAGCAAGATTTGCTTAGTATATCGTTAAAAAGTTTAGTGCTGTTATGAAATTTTTTGTAATTGAGATATTGACATGATTTGTTATCACAAATAAGGCAATGAAAATTTGTAACATGAGATGCTTTTTTGCATCACTCATAAAATAAGTTAGGTTTTTGGAATATGTAGAATTCAGAAAGATGCTTGGAGAGTTAAAGAATAAAGTGCTAATGGAATTGAATTCAAAGAGAAGTTTTAACTTTTTCTTTATCAATAATAGAAGAAAATTGTTGACTGTAAGGAGAATAGTATGTTTCAAATCAAGAATTAAAGTAATTAAAAGAGTTTTTTGGAGAGGAAATACAGAATCTTTTGAGAAACAGTGTTTTTGGAATATTAAAAAAGAGCTTGATGTTAAATCTAGTATCTGATTGAATGGTAAGGTATTTTTGGTCAAGGTTGGTAGTTTAGATGAAAGATTCAATTTTGAATCTTTTAGGTCTAAGATTTAAACCTTTGGCAAATTTTTGGTATTTGATTAATTGATAATTATTAGATAAAAAAAAATAAAATCATGCAAGATTAAGACAAAGTTGAAGATGATTGTGAGCAGTATATAGAGGAATGGTAACTGGTAAGGCAAAGATTTCAAGATAGTTGAGTTTTGTAAAAAGGACAGTTGTGAATTTAAATAATAAGTTTTTAAGAATAGATTCAAGTAAGTTGAATGGAATAGTAATACTTTTGTTATTATTGAGATTATTATTATAAATAAGATCAATTAAGAATTCTGGTCATTATCCAGCCATGATATGAATAATATAATAGAATGAGGCCTTGATTGCAGGTTGGATGGGGATAGTTGGTTTAATTTCTTTATCAGAATAAAAATTATAGAAAAATTTTTTGAGAAAGATAAAGAGTTAAAGAGAGAATATAGTTTGTAGTTTTTTATTAGATTGAATTTTTTCAGTAATTAGAAAATTTGCAAGCCAGTTGTATGTAAGATTGAATTTTGGTTTAGTTACATTAGAGTAAGTTTGAAGAGAAGGTTTGTTTGAGATATTGTCAGGTTGATTAGTGTTACTAAAGTTGTTAAGATTTAAGTTGGAGTTATCAAAGATGTTAATAATAAAAGATTGGTTATAAATAGAATTAGCATGAGTAGTTGTAGCAAAGAAAAAGTCAATAAGATCAAAAGTAGTAGAGGAAGTTTAGTTAAAAAATTAGTATTGAGATTAGTTGTTTGGTTAGATTCTATTAAGATGTTTTGAAAAGTTTGAATAAGATTTTTCTTGGTTGAGATGAACTAGTTTTATGCTAAGATGAGGCAGTCATATAGGTAAGATGATAGACTTTGTTGTTTTTAGTAACATATTTTTTGATAAGATAATAACATTCATTTCTCTTAGTACAACCAATTGGAACAGAGCATTTGGGACAGGTATAGTAGTATATATCAGATGTAGGAGATATAAGAATACTGTTGGTAGAAGAGAAGAAGTTAAATATAAGATCTTGACTTGTTCAGTTGAGTTTTTTGAAGTTGCTGTTGATATGAGTAATAGTAAAATCAGTAGCTTGAATGTAATTGATATTGGTAGATAAAATAAATTTGGTATGATATTTGACACAAAGGCAAGTAATCACAGAGGTAGAAAAAGAAGCTTAAAAAAAATATGTAATCTTATATGATCTAAGATTTTTTATTAAGCAGAAAGTTGGTTGAATTTAGGAGGAATTGGACAGACCTTGTTGCCTTGTTCTTCTTTATAAAGAGTAAGTCCAAAACTGTCAGAGAAGTTTTGATAGGAGTAATCAAGGTCTGCAGTATCAGGCTCTTGATTAGTTAATGTAGGTATTTTGCAGTATTTGCAGATTAGATAGGAAGAAAGAAAAAGAGAATTAAGACTTAGAGAATTTTGCTAAATAACAAATATGATTATAGATATTAATTTGCAAAGATAGTAGATAAAAACAAGGGTTGTATTGTGAAGATATCACTAAGTAGTGCTAAAGTGTAACTAGAATGGTTAGGATTACTACTGTAACTCAAGTACTAAATACAACTGTAATTTGTAATACAAATTACTGTATAATATAAGTAAGAACCAAATATAGTAATAATAGATTGTGTTAAATAAATATCTATAAATAGGTTGGTTACAGATGTTGGTATAAATTAATAATATATAGATTTGGAAATAATTGTATAGTTATATGAAAAATGTGTAAGGGAAAAAAGAGATGAGATAAGGACAAAAAATAGAAAAAAAGTTTTGTAAGGAAGTAAATATTGAATTTAGTTGTAGTTCAACCAATATTAGATCAAAATCTTCGTTTAGAGCTTGTTTTGATCAGGTGACTGTGTAATATAACTTTAATTAAGAGTATAGAACAGGTTAAGTTAGTAGAAACTATAAAATAATTAAAAGTTATAACCTGGAGGCCAAAGACTGTCAGTACAGTTTTCTTTATGTGTTTAAATTATCAAAACTTAATATTTACAAAATATATGTAAAATGATGAGCTGAATATGTTTAGTTAAGAGTCAAGAACAGGTAGTCTTAGTAAAATAAATAGTTATAACTATTTTTAGACAGATGAATTTTTTAGTTAATTTTTATTAATAGATTTGCAGAAAGAGTTTTTCATCTATATTTTTTTTAAGAGTTTAGTTATTTGTAATATATAATTAAGCTTTGGTACTATGCATATATTGTTTATATATGCTACTTGTACTATAGTTATTTCCTTTTCTCTTAATTCTTTTATAGTTAATTGTACTAATTTTCTTGCTTTTGCCTTCATTACTATTATTTTTAGTTTGTTGTTTAACCAAATTTTTAAAGATCTTGTTACTTTACTTTTGTTTTCTTTATATATTCATTTATTGTTAGTCTTAATTTTTTATTTTTTTTTTTATTTTTTTTAAGTTTATTTATATATTATTAAATTTAAAAAACTCTTTTGCAATTTCAATTGTCATTCTATTTGCTCTTTGCTCTCTTTTATTTAAGTTATATCATTTGCAAATGCTACTGTAGCTTGCCTCTATTTTATCTCTGTTGTGTAATTAAGATTTTGGTTATATAATAACTTACTGATACTGTATATTCTGGACTAGTATTTTTTTGTACTTATTTTAGTAATAGGTTATAAAAGATTTTTCAAATAAAAGATAACAGAACTTCACCTTGCTCTATTCTATTTTGAATTTGAAATACCTTTGTGTAGCTTCAATATATAATGACTTTTGCTTCTCTATTTGTAAATAAGTTTAAAATTAGCTTAATTGTTATATTTTAATAACTTAATTCTTTTTATAACTAGTTTTAATATCATGAATGATACTAAATTAATTGCCTTTTTCATATTCTGAAAAACTAACCAAAACTCTTTGTTGTTATTTTTTGTATCTTTTATTATATTTATAATATTAACTGGCTCTTTTGTTAAGTTTTCTATCAAGTCTGCAAGGTTTGGACCTTTTAAAATACTTATTTTACAAAGCATGCTCACTAATCTTTTAGTTGAAACTTTTGTCATGTATTTGCTAAATGTTTCAAATAATGCAATTAACCTTATATTATTTAAATTATATTGCCAATCTAATTTTTTGGTATTAGATATATTTGTAAAACTTATCACTTACTAACACTTTTTCTGTTTTAATACAAATTTTTATAAATGTTTTAAATAAATCTTGAACTTTGGAATCTGTTGTTTGTATTAATATATATATAATTCCTAATATTTCTGGTACTGTGTTTTTTTTTAGTTTTGCTAATATTTTTGCTTACTTTAAAAATATTCTAACTTCATTATATTAGCTTATTTAAATTGTCTCTTTTGACTTGTAAATTTCTTTTTAATTTTTTTAAATATTTTATATTTAAAATGTCTAGATCTAAACTGGTTTTAGTAATGCTTTTTCATCTCTTCTAATACTTTTAATAGTTTTGTAATTAACTGTTTTGTACTATTTTCTTTTTTAAGCAATCTATCGATTTTAATTTTACTATATAATTTGTTTAGAAGGCTTGCTAGCATTTTTTCATACTCTTTATTTATTTTTGTATATCTTTTTTTAATGTTTTCTTATATTTTTTTTCTTTTAAGCTTTTGAATTTCATATGTTTAACTTGTACAAAGAATTTGGCACCAGCCTTTAAGATTTAATATTAGCTTTTTAAATCATTGTTCTTATATTTTTCAATATATAAATAATACTACTAGCTTATATATTTAATTTTCTTATTTAGCTTTACTATATTCTCTTTTAACTATTCTATTTCAACATTTTTTCTTTCTAGACTAATCTATTTTTTCAATTATATGAATGTTTTTTCTAGCTTTAATTCTCTTTTTCTCTTCTTCTTGTTTGCTATTATGTTTAAAATTTATTTTTTAAATAATGTTTTCTTTGTTGTTATTTATATTGCATTATTTATAGTATTCTATTATTTGTCTAATTATCTATAATTTTTATTATACAATTCTTTTACTAAAGCCTTCTGCAGTTCTAGTAATATAATTTTTCTTTTAAGTTGTATTTTAAGTTTATTTTTGTAATTCTTCTAATTTCTTTTGTTGCTTTGTTATATAGTAATACTGTTCTTTAATAATTATTTTTTTTTGATTTCTGCTTTTCTATATACTACAATTAGATGATTTAAGTTCATTTTTGTTACAATTGCTCTATAATTACTGTTTGTCCAAATACCTATTTTTTAGATTTCTGTATCTAAAAACCTATTAGCAAGTTCTTCTATAATTTATATATAATTAATTCTTGTTTTTTGTTTTTTATCTAACTATATAAATTTTTTCTCTTTTGGATTAATTGTTCTATAGGTATTATAAAACTTCTGTCTTAATAACTATTTAATTAATAGGTCTTGCTTTTTAGATTTTTACTTAGATTTTTATAATTTATTTAGTTTTGTATTTATTATATAGTTTAAATTTTTTTTTTATATTAAACTAGCTTTTTTTGAAGCTAAGGCTTTTTATTCAGTATAGTTAGAATATAGAGACTTATAGCCAAGGCCTCAAAGAAGTTTCTTTACATTAGAGAGTACAACTAATTATATATACATTTTTGGTGTCTAATTAAGTAGTCTGCCAATGGTTCTATACTAGCTGCCATATCTGCAACCCAACTAGGGGTGTTGCTTATTTAAACTCTCTGTACTGCAATCTTATTATATCACTAGATCATCTTTGCTACATAAATTAGTCAAGAAGGTCTAGATGTTTATTTGTATTCTTAGGACCTTATATTTTATTTTATGCAATGTATCTTTATAAGCATCATTACCAGAGCCTTCTATGTCTTACACATAGCTAACCTAGTTTTATATAACATGCTATAGTTATCTAATACTTGCAGTTAGGGCTAACCTTAAACTGCTATGTTACACTATTTCTATTTTTATAAAGTTTACCCAAACTCCAGTATCTATCTTCCTGACATTTTCTTTATTATACCTATTAACTGTAACTTAGAACTGTTATTTTTATTCCAGACTACCAATTCAGATGGCCTGGTATAATATATCTTAGTATTCTTTTTTTTCAGTAAATCTGGTAGCCTGGTTGGTTTGTGCTTCTCTACACATCTTGATGTCTAGTTTTAATCTTCAGTTCCTATAATAGTGTTTCATAGGCTTCCATCAGTCTGACAGCACTGTCAAAAGTTTGTGCTACCTTTTTACTCAGAAATTGCCAAGTAGGATTTTGTTTTCTTAGTTCTTTAGTCTTCTATGCCCAGTGGTCTTATTATAGGTTTGCATTAAAGTCTTATGCGACAATGGTTATTAACATTCCTCAATATATGTGTAATGTTACACTTTGTATAGATGCCTTGAGCTTCCAATGTCAGTAGAACCTGACTTGATATACCTGAGTTATAGCCACATGAGACCAACCAATCGACAAAAGACAGTTTTTGTAATACAAATATAATTTCCAAATTTCATCATAGATGGATTTTGAACCTTAGACCTGCCACTTGAAGGATGACAACCCAATTACTACACTAGGATCATCATCCTTATAGTTTAAATTATTTATTATTACTATTTGTATTCTTGCTATGCATTTTATATATTTTTCTACTAGTGTTTTTTGTACAATTAATCTTTCTTTTTTGTTGTTAAATAGGGCATATTTTATGATAACTAAGATTTCTGCTTGTTTAAATATAAAATTATCTAAAATTATATATTTACTTATTTTATTTACTTGGTTTAAATGCTTTTTCTATCATTTATTAATTAAAATCCTAAACCTAAAACTTTTTTTGCTTGAGTTTGCACTTACCCAAAAGCTTTTATACTCATTGCAGTTTTTTGTTAAAAACATTTTTTTTTTTGCTATAATGTTTATTTTTGCAAACTTTAATACATTAATATTGTTGTCTAATGCCTCTATATATAATGTCTTCATCTTTTAGTTATTACTTTTAAGGTTATTAATATTATATATTGCCAAATTTAATTTTATATTGTCTCTTATATAAATTTTTCTATATATGTTTTTTTTTTATTTTCTATAATGCTTCATTTTTCTTTTTGGCCTTTTTACTATTAACTAATTGTAAAGCTTTCATCTGTATTAACTTCTACTTATGCCTTTGATTCTACAAAAAGGAGTCTGTTTTTATATCTGAATTCTTTAATTTAACTATAACAAGTTTTAGGAATAATTTGTATAACACTTTATCATTATTTTTTTGTCTTTTTAACTTTTTCAGTCTATCTAAAATTTTGATTAGAATGTCTTCTGTATTTAAAATTTTTTTTTAAATTAAGTTTTAAATTTGTTTTTTTTTTTACTAAGCTTTTTTTTTGCTATGTTGTCTACTAAATATTCTATTTGGTTTTTCAAAACTTGCTTTTTGTTCTTAATATTATTTCTTACTGTCCTTTAATTTGTTTTTCTTAATTCAAAAGTTTTTTGTCTTCTGTTTTTTGATTCTGATACCTTTTGTCTACTTCTTTATTTCTTTTTGGCTCTTTTTTTTAAAAGTTTTTTCAAGTTACTTAATAGTTATTATACTATATTAGTTTGGTTTAAGCTAAATCTATTTTTTTAAAATTCATAAAAATTATTATTGTAAACTTTTTTTGATTTCTATTTTTGTTTATAGAATATATACAGCTTTTGCTTTTTTGTTTTTTAAGTATTATAGAAGTAAAACTTCTGAAGCTCTTTTGAAAATATCTAACAGTCTTGCTATAAATTGTCACTGTTTATATCTTTGGTTGTAATTTTTATTTTTTTTTGTTACTCTTATAAGTTTATTGTTTTATAATAGTAAGGACTAGGTCATATTTTCTTTTTCTTTAAAGCCAACTTTGATTACAAATAATGCCTTGTATTGTGTTTTTTAATTCATGTTATATGTAGATTTTGAAAACTTTTGCATATATATTTTATTTCTTTTTTATTAATATTTAAAAATAAATTTTAGATTATTAAATTCTATATTTTTTTGAGTTTTTTTCTTTTTTTTATTTGAATTTTTATCTTTTATATTGTCCAAATAGACCTATTTAAGTTTTTTTGTATCTTTTAATTTGTTTATAATTTATTTCTATAGGTTCTTTTTCTTTTTCTTCTAAGATAATGTAATTTTTTTTTTTTTTTAACTTTCTTAATTGCTGCATTTTTACTAAATTTATAATCAAAATTTATTACTGCCTAGTTATTTTCTTTTTGAATTCTTTTTTAATTAATTTAATATGCTTGTTGTCTTTTAGCATCTATTTTATATAATTTTTTCTGTCAACTTTGTTTTCTTCTAACAGATTGTAAGCTAAAATACTTGTTTTAAATAAATTATTTTATTATATGCTTTATTTTCTAATAACTAAAAGCTATCTTTTAATGATATTGCTAAAATTTAGTTTTTTAGAACTATAATATTTACTTTTTCTTTTTCTTTTTGTTTTTAGATTTCTTTTTAAGCTTTTCTTTATAGCTTTTTTGCTATTTTTGAGTATATTTTTCAAGAATGCTTTTTGATCTTTTTTGAACTTCTTACTTTTAGGTTTGTTTTATTTATGCCTTTTTTTTTAATCATCTCAGAGGATATTGCTACAAATATTTGCTTTGTTATATTTATATCTAATTGATTGTTCTTCTCTATGCAGTTGTTACTTTTAGTTTGTTTTGCCATTTTATAAGACTTCAATTCTTATTCTACTGACTGCTATTTTTCTTTTTGTTATTGTTTTTTTGTATTTGTTTTTTAAAACTTTTTCTACTTTCTTTTTTTCTTTATACTTTTTATTTTATTTGTTTCTTTTTATATTTGTTTATTATTTATATTTGTTATATAATTTAGTGCTTTTGGGTTTTTATAGATCATTTTGGCTTTTGTTGCTTATTCTTTAATCAGGGTGTTATTTAGGATTTTACTCTTTTTTTGTCTTGATAGACTTAGTATTTAGTCATAAATTAGTAAATTTATTGCTATAATTTTGTTAGGAACTACTATTTCAGACTTTTAACTATACAGGATTTTTGCTAGAATTTTTTTTCTAAAATTAGATTTATTATAATTTTTCTAATTAAAATTTTGTGTAACAATGGCTCAAAAGGTAATTTTTTTAGCAAAGATCTCATATGTTCACTGTTATCTAAAATATAAGACATCATTGTTCTTAGTTCTTTAGTTAATATTTCACTATTAATAAATCATAAATTTTTAGCATTTAATTTACTAATGCAATATAATATTACTTTTATATATAATTTTTTTATCTTATTTGTTGTATCTGTTTTAACTAAATTTTTTGTTTATTTAAATATTAATCTAAAGGCTAATTTCTTATTTAATTTTTTATATAACTTATTTATTTGTTATTGTTATATACCTATTGTTCTTTCTAAAATAAAATATAATTATTGATTTGTTTGTTATTGTTTACTAGTAATGTGTTGTGTGTTTCTGTTTTTTGAAGTCAAGACAGTTTTTCACAATTTGTATAAAAATTTGTCAAAAATTTTTAAAAACTTTAAAAAGAACTATATATTTAAGTTTAATAAAGATTTAGTTCTATTAAATATATATTCTTTTAAATGCTAAATCTTTATTTTTAGAAGTAAAGTTTTTGTCTTTTAGTCTTGAATTTGAAATTTTTTATAACTTGTTTAGTGTTGATTTTGATATTGTATATTAGCAAAAAAAGTTTTATGTATATTAGCAAAATAATAAACATATCTAATTTTATATAAAGTTTTCAAAAACATTAAATTATTACTAAACATTTTATACAATTTATATTTCTTCTACACCTATAATTTTTTAAACTAATTATAAACAAACTATCAATCTTAAATATAAAACACAAAAAAAAAGTATACCTTAAGCTAAATATCAATATTTAAAAAATTTAAGCACTTTAAAATATTTATACAGAATTATATAAACCTGTTTTGCAAATTTTCTTAACACTTTTACTACTTTTATCAAAAACTTCTTATTCCAAAATATAATATCTAATACTATATATCAAAACCAACTTACAAACCTATACAAAAAAATATTACTTCTTAACTTAAACAACTTATAGTTCTATATTAATGCCTAAAAATAAACTTATAAATATACAATATATTTATTAGTATTGCTTGAATACTTGAAAATAATACATAAATCAAATTTAATGTTTCTATAATCCATGCATCAAACTTCACAAAAACAAAATTAGTAGCTTTTATTTTTTTTTTATCTTATTTTCTAATTACCAAATTCATATTTATTTTGACAGTTTATCTAATATTCAAACTCTTATATTATTATAAAGTTGCAGCCTTTTGGTATGATATAACCAAATAACAAGGTTATCCAATATGGTAATTGACTATTGCAAATATATATAAGATGAAGGTGTAGTAGTTTACTTTACTACAAAGCAGCAAACAAACAGTTTAAGATACTAACAATATATAGACTAACTTTTTATTAACAACACACATAGTAACAACCTTATCTGTAGAAATTAACCTAGAGAAAGAATATCATACTTTATAATTAAAAAATCATTATGTCTAGATTGAAGTATAGAAACTTAGAATTGGCAAAGAAGGAGAATGTTACTCTTTATATATATTTTTACTAGTAGAAATAGTAGAAATTTAAGCAATATTATTTAATACTATACTTAGAGTAGTAGTAGTTCAAACAACATTAGATTTCATTGTACTTAGAGTAGTAAAGTTTTAAACAATATTAAATAATACTGTACTCAGAATAGTGGAGATTTTATAGAGGCAACTAGAGATATTGTTTATCTGATTTGTTATTCATATTTAAAACACTTAAGGCTTGTGTTTAAATACTTAAATTTGTACAAAGACATTTGAGATTTGTGTAAAAATAATTTTATTATAAATTAAAACTATTTAATAAATATAATATATAATTATTCAAAATTTTAATTCACAACTCTTCTTGACAAGTAATTGAATTAAACTTTTCAAAAAACTAATTTACAGAAAAATAATATAGTTAATATATTAAACTTTATAAAAACTTTTTCAGAGTACTGTATATGTATAGTTAAATATTAAAATAGAGTTAAAAAAAATTATAGCTTTGTAGTGAAAGTTTAAATACATTTTAGAACTATAAAAGTAGTTGGTAAAAGCTAAAGTTTTTTATTAAATAAACAACAAAGTTGAATATATTAGTTCATACAATTGTAAAACTTATAAGAAATATTTATAAAGATCAAGAATTCACAAAAGCTACAAAGTTGGTTTACCTCTTGTCTTTACTTTGCTTCAAGAAATATTTTGTAAAAAGTGTGTAATTTAGCTTACTCCCTTCTAAAAATTAATATATAAAACTATCAAATTGTTAGAATATTTACTTTCTAAATAGGTTTGTTAATAATGTTGATCAAAAAATAATACAGCAATACAAACATGACTATACATATGTTTTGAAATACTAAAAATTTGAAAATACTATCTCTAAACTAACTAGTGATCTATATTAATCCTTATGATCAAGTCAAAGATTTTTTCTTTTTTATATAGTTTTTGTTAAATAATCTAAGTAAATAGAAAAATAGTAAAGTTATTTCTATTTAGTATAGTTTATAATTTTTAAAAGATTAACACAAGCATACAATTGTAACTATCTGATACTTGTAAATTAAAAGTTTCACATATTTATTTTTTTCTTATTTATTTTTTTTCTTTTTTTATTTCTTGATTTGTATCTTTTATTATTTATTCCTATATTTCTGGTTTATTTTTTTTATATAAAATTTTTTTTGTTTTTTGGTTTCTTACAAAAAGATAACATCAAATTGATAATGTTTTATTGTAGGATGGCAGTCAGATGAGCAGTCTATTTTAACTAAGATAGTGCAACAGGTCATACTTAGATACTATTTAGATGGCCAAGTAATGTTAAACTTATATATCAGAAAAATTCTATATAATTTATATAGTTTCAAGAATCCTAATAAAATACTAGCATGACTGTTTAAGTAAATATATATATATATATATATAATTATTATTTTTTTAAGTTAAAGTCTCTGTTATTAGAGATGATGTTTTTATTTAAGTTAATTAAATATAGATGTTTTAGAGTCATTTATATATAAAAGATTACAACTAGTTATATAAGTAATTTTGATGTCTAATTTAAGTAGTTTACTTATATAAGTTTTATACTAGATGTTATATCTGCAAGTCAACTACATATTTTACTTATTTAAACCTTTTATATATGTAATTTAACTTGTATAACAGTAATATTTTCAAGACTATATCTATTCAAAGTACTAATATATTTAAAACTTTTAGAACTACTTTATTCTTGATAAAAAAACTTCTATATTCTATATATAATTGATCTAGTTTTATGTAACATGCTATAATAGTAAGGTTCAAGGCATGAGAAAAAAATTGGGCATGCCCATAAGGGCATGCCCCTAAGCTAAGGCATGCCCCTCATGCCCATGGGCATGCTCTTTTTAAATTATATGATTAACACATAGTTTAAAAATCTTACATGTTAATTTAGTATCTATGGTTCTAGTTTACCTAAACCTATTAGCCAATTAAAATAACTTTAAACATCACATGACAAGGGCATGCCCTATGCCCCTGTGCTCTGAACTCTATATAATAGTTAAACTAATACTTGCAATTACAAATATTACCTGTTAAACTACTATGATACACTATTTTTATTTTTGTAAAGTTTATTAGAATTCTAATATTTTTATTTTTTAATATTTTTTCTATTTTCTTCTACTAATTACTATTAAGAACTGACAAAACTTTCTAAACTACTAATTAAAATAGACTAGTATAACTTATTTTGGTACTCTTTTTTTTTAATAAATTTAACAATTTAATTAATTATATACTTCTAAACACATCTTATTATACAATTTATCTGCCTATCTTTTTAGTATATTTTATGAATTTTTATCAGTCTAACAGTACTGTCAAAAATTTATACTATTTTCTTATTCAGAAATTTTTAAGTAAGCTTTTAACTCTTTGGTTTCTTTGTTTTTTATACCCAATAGTCTTATTATATATTTGTATTGAATTCTTATATAATACTAATTATTAACATTCTTCTATATACATGTATTATTATACTTTGTATAAACAATCTGAACTACTATTTAAGATGATGTAACTGAAGGTTACAAGTATGTTAATTCAACTGATCATCAAGAAACAGTTTGCTGTAATACAGGTATAATTTATAAATTTGTCATAGATGAAATTTGAACACTAGACCTAACACTTAAAGAATGACAACTGTAATTATTTATATATAATTTAAAATTTTAATTTATTTAAATAAATTTATAAATAATATTTATAAGCATTTATTTTATTTTTAAATAAGTTAAATATTTATTTTTTTAAAACTAAACATTACTGCAAGTGATTATCATTGCTCTATTATAAATTTTTTAAAAAATTTTTAAATATTGAAGATTAGTACACAAAATTCTGTTCTCATAGTAAAATATTTTTGATATCCAAGCTTTACTATTGTTTTGGTAATGCAAAATCCTGTAATCTAATTGGTTGCATAGTTTGAGATTTCGGATTATAGTTTCGGGGTTTCGGATCATACTATTTCCGAAATAGGTTTCATTTCGCACGTATACTCAATCTACGACGTTCTTTCGTATTTCCCATCAAATACTCTTGTATCATCACCCTGCATCTGTATCTCTGCATCGTGGGCTTTACTTATTTGTGCCAGTAATACAAACTCCTAAAAAGAAAATAGCCAATCAGTGAGTTCAAATTTTGATCGTTCCAGATCAGCCCGACATGTAAAAGAAGAAAAATCGAAAATACTCAAAAGCTAGTGTTTAAATCGGTCTTGGAACGAAATTTTGCATAAAACGGGTAATATTCCAAAGCTATAGCTTCTAGTATTTACAAAATCAAACTTCCTTTTTTGGTTGTATTACTGGCACAAATAAGCATATCCTTCCAGAAGGAAGGATTTTTCAAAAAAAAAATTTTCCGAATCATAGATAAAAATTTTCAGAAAAAGCCCATAGCCCAATGTATATTTATCTAAACTTTTTTACTATGATGGGGAGGGGAAACGCTCGGGTAATGTAAAAGACAGAATCAACTTGTTCTTGCCATACCTTTAACATTAAAGTTAGGTATTTTATAAAAATAAATATACTATACTTTATTAGAATCGATTACATTTAGTGTCACCTTTCTAAATTTGATGATACCCCTTTTATTTACAAAAGCTCCTTTATCGCTTATTGTTTTAGAAATTTGAAAGTCGTGCAATTGTCCTTATACTTCATTGTAATCCAAAGTGTAACTATCAAGCCTTAATTAGCATGTAGCTCCTTTAAAATCATTTACTCTGGATGGTATAGGAAATTGCATTTTCAATATGCATTTTTTTCAAAAGGTCACTTGTTGTTTTTTTATACTAAATTTG
>CAJVQA010000699.1:0-30902 GCA_910591915.1 Cetraspora pellucida
TTTGATCCATAGAATAGACCAAATGTTAATTTTGCGAATTGCTTGGCCAATAGGAGGACATGTGTTAGAGTGAATATGTAATTGATCTGGAAGTCCACAGAGGCATGAATAAGTATAGTTTCTACGGAAACGTGTATGCCTAGTTGCTGAGTTAGGTAATATTAAAGGTTTGTTGATTGGTTGGGATTGAGGTATGTTTTGTTGTTTTTTCCAGTTAGAGAAATGAATGCAATATGTTTTCCATAACTTCTTTTTTAGTATTAAAGACAAGTTGATAAAAGAAAATAATAAATTAAGTTTGTTTAAAATAGACACTTTAAGTTGGTTTTTATTGAATATAAAAAAGTTCAAATAAGTTATATCTATTTAGATTTAGACTGTATATTAGTTGGAGCAAAAAATAATCATATAAGTTAGTAAAAAAAAGAAAAGATAAAATTTTAATATTATGTTCTGTATCTTTAGATAATGTTGTATAGTTTTCAATTATACATATGTGAATATAATATAAAGCTACTTTAAAATATAATTTGAAATGTTTTTGTAAGAAATCAATAAAAATAATTTTGAATTTAAAAGATAAAAAGGTTTTGTATATATTAAACAATTTGAAAATAATCTGGTATTTAATATAATTGAATGTTTTTTTTGGTCAATATTATAGAATTGTTATTTGTAAATATTGAAAAAAATTTTAAACCAGGTTTTGAATTTAGATAAATAATTTTTTAAGAAAGAAATTTGAAATATTTAAAAAAATATTTTTTTAGAAATATTAAGAGAAATATTAATATAAAATTTGTTATCATTTTGAATCTTAAAAATAACTAATTAATATTATTCTTACTAATATAATAGTATAGTTTAAAATAAATAAAATAAAATTTAAGATCTTTATAAAATTTTTTTATATAAATAATTTTATATTTATCATGAAGAATAAAATATAAATAAGCTAAGTTAAAAGTTACTTGTTTTCAGTTAGTAGTAATATATAAGAAAATAAAGTTATAAGAGTCAAAAATTTTTGGATAATTCAGTTAAGTAAATAGAATTATAGTAAATTCTTAAAAAAAAAAAGATAAAGATAAAATAAATTAATTCAAATAAAATAAATATAGATTTGTTAATTAAAAGATTTGCTTTATAGATAAAATTAGTTAAAAATTTAAGTTTTTTGCCTATTAAAATTTTAACTAAGTATTTGTAATTTAGTTTTAATTTAGAAGTTTTATCAAATACTAGTTAGATAATTTTTTCTGAATAAATATTAATAAGATAAGGTTTAATAAAGATAAGTAATTGTTAAATAATAGAGTTATTAAGTTTGATGTTATTATTTATAGAATTAGTTACTAAATATTCTTTAAATCAGTCAAAATTATTGTTAATGTCTTGTTATGTTTCTTTTTTCTTTTGTTTTTATTATTAAAAATACTATTGTAAATTAGTTTTTTTGTTTTTTTTTAAAAGAAGGGATTTAAAAAGTTGGGTCTTTTTATTAAAGTTTATTTATTAAATTTTAATAAAAACAAAAATTAGTTGTTATTTAAAAATAAGAAAAGGAATAATTTGTTTTTTAAAAGTAAAAAAAAATGTCTGGATGTTTAAGCTAATTAGTTTGAATTTGATTAAGCCTATAGCTATTTGCTATTGGAATGTAAAAAGAGAGGTTTGTTTCAAAAGTTTAAGTTTAATATCTAATAAACTAAAAACACAAAGTCTATAAATTAGGTTTTGTTTAAAAATTATGCAAATTGTATAGTCAGAAACATAACTATATTGTTCTATAACCATATAAGAAATATTTTTAATTTTATATATAAGAAATGTATGATAGTATTAGAAGTATGTAATAATTACAAAAAATGTAGGGTTTATTTGAAAATTAGAAAATAATATATAGAATTTGAAATAAAATAAGTCAAATTGCTGTTGTTTAGAAGTAGATGATTAAAATAGTTTATTAGAGATTTTTCTAAATTGATTAATAGAGATAATAAAAATAGTTTAAGTCATAGATTATTTAAAAGATGTTAAATAAAGAATTCTGTAAAACTGAGAAATAAAACTAGTATGATATGCTTCATAAAGATATGTAGCAATAGTAAATTATTAAAAAACTTTAAAGTAATAATGTTTTTTAGAAACTGTATTACAATTAATTAGATTAATATCTGTAAGATGTATATATAAAGATTGAGATTTTCTTTCAACTCTTCCTATATTATAATGATCTTTGTATTTGATATAATAATAGTCAATATTATAGAAGTTAGAATCTTTAAAGACTAAAATAAATATAGTTTAAGGTTTAGAAAATAGAAATAGTATAGACAACAAAGATTTTTATATAAAGTAATCTAAAAAATATAGAGTATAATAGTTAAAAAGATATAATAAATAATAGGCATGACAAATAAGAGATATGATAAGTAAAAAATATAACAAATAAGCAGTTATAACAAATAAGAAGCTGTAACAAACAGAGTGTACAGATTAAGTAGTTACAATAATTAATATTAAAAGAATTTTGTGTTAATAAAAGCAAAAATAGAAAAAGTTAAAATTTGTGTTAAGTTAATTAAAACAAGAAATAAATTTATATAATTTGATTAATAATGTAAATTATTGATAAAGATCTGCAGATGTTGGACATCCTATAAAACAGAATTCTTTAAAAAAAGAAAAAAAATTTTTAGTAAAAAAAACATAAGTTTTGTAAAGAAGTTTTAAAAATTTATATACAATCTTTAATATTAATCTAATATTTGATATATAATATATTAAATTAAAACTTTAAATAAGTTCTGTTATTTTGTTTTAGACAACAACTAATATTAGATTAATAAAATATTGAAATATTTTAAAAAAAGTATCTTACAGTTTAAAAGATATAAAACTAAACTATTTATATATAAAATTCTAATGTAAACAATTTTACTTAAAAGACCAAAAAGGTTTACTTAATAAATTATTTAGTAATTATCAGTTTATTATTAAAGAGTTTTAATATAAATAATTGTTAAAAAAGTTAATTAAAGTAATAATTTAATTCTATTATTATACTTTATAATATCTTTTTATTTTTTACTTTTACTAAAACTATTAGTTATTAGTAATTATTGCTTTTATTGTAATTTAATTATAGTTATGTAACTTGTACAAAGTAAGTGTACAACTAGTCACATATATAGCTTTTGGTTATTTAAATAGTTCATCTATAGGTTCTACATTAGCTATCATACTTGTAATCTGCTAAAAGATTATCTAATTAAATATTCTGATCTTTATACTATATCTAACAGATAGCATATAAATTTTTATACATTTAAGTATTATCTAACCTACTTCTAACCTTTTTGTTTATATATCTGTTAAGTTGTTACATATTTTAAAATACATCATCTAAATGTAAAGTTTCAAAAAACTCTTCTGCTAACTAACTATTCACATTTAGTTCTTGTTAACAAAATTTGCCCTTATAGAGTTTATCCAAACCTCAATATTTACTTTATAATATATCTATAGTACTTATAGTATACTCTTGCTTTTATTATTATATTTTTAATTTAGATAGTCTAGAAGGATTGTAACCTGTTTCTGATATATTGGAGTTATAATATTTAATATTCTTTTTCTTTAGTTTAAGACTTTTGATAATCTGATTGGTAGTATTCTTTATCTAAAATTCTTGTCTGCCTAATTCTTTCACATTAATATCTATTTTCTAGGTTTAGCCTTTATAGTAATATTATTAAAGATTCATGTTATCTCTCTATTCAGATAGGCTCTAACTTTCCAGTTCTATAGATTTATATAGTTATAAAAACTTATCTTAAATTTGCATCACCTATTACTGATATGAATTTTTTTATATAACCAGTTACACAGATGTTTCATGTCTTGCCAGATATGCTAATATGACCATAGTTATAGGTATCTTATTCCAACTAATCAACAGAATGCTATTACTATAATACTATTTATATATTATATAAATAATTATATAAATTTTCATCATTAATAAGTTTTAAATTTACAACCTACTACTTAGAAGGTTGACAACTTATTTACTTTACTAAGTCATTATATATCTTTTTTATAATATTTTAAAAACTATTAAATTTAAATTTTTTTTTTTTTAATATTTGTTTATTATTTTATTTATTATTTTATTTATTTTTTTTTAAATAAAGATTTTCTACTTAGCATATATTAATTATAAAATTTGTTACAGCTTAGTAGTTTTTAATAAATTTTATTAAAATACTTATTTTATTAAAATAATCTTAATATCTAAAAAATTTTATTAAAAACAAAATTTAGAAAAAATTTAAAATAATTACAACAAAATAAAAGCATTTTAATACTAAAATAAAAAATATATATAACTAAAATCTAATGTTTTTTAGAAAAAACATACAGTGACCTTAAACAGTTTTTGTGAAAATAACTAAGTAAAAGTTAAATTAGTTAGTTCTTATATTCGCTAAATCTAAAAAAAAACTTTATTATAATAAACTATTGTTTTATTAGTTGAAATTTCTAAAACATAATATAGAACCAATTTAGCAGAACATATTTTATTAAATAACTTAAGTAAACTTTTATTAGAATAAATACATATAAGCAGAATTAGGGATTATATTATTGATAATATCTTATGAGCCAGTAACTGAGTTTTGTAAAATAATAAAATTTAAGATCATTATCGATTATAATAGGCTAACCATCGCGCGTTAAAATGTAACCAATTATTTAATTTCATGTGATTGACAATCCCAGACATTTTATTGGTGCTACGAGAATTGTCCACTATTCTCAGATTCCGCAGGTCCCTGGTACAGTGAAATTTTTTTGATTTTCAGAAAATACCATTTTCTAATAATATTATCATACTATATTATATAAGTATAATGGTTGTGCACTATCACAATCACTAGCTAATCACATCGAGCATGCTGTTTGATTAACATTAATTCGGATCAATTTCTCGAATTTAACTCGAATCCAATCACTCACTAATTAAAGTATACTTTCTTTAGTCCAACCCGAATTAGCTATTCGGATAAGATCACATCAAGATTTATAGTTGTTCACATAAATTTAGGGACAATAAAAAATTTGCCGATATTGATTTCAACTCCGAACTTATAGATCCGGCCATCAGGCATCCCAGAATTATGAAATCTAGTTTAATCCCAACCAACCTTTGTTCGAAGGTTATAACTTCTATCACAAGGAAAATTAGCACCCATGTTTAATATAAAAACGACCTGAAATAAATAATGCCCTAATTTCCAATGTGAGACAAAACCTTGAGCATAACTCGGATCCCATGATTATGTAACGTGATGACACCTTTAACGAACAAACACTTATGTTTACAGTTATAGAATGATTCATTTATCAGCCTCGTTTATCTCTAACATTTCAAAATAACGCATTAGCTTCTCAAAATAAATGACACGTAATGATGGCAAAATAAAGTAATATAAAAAAAATCTTAATTTGATAATGTTGTAATGTTTTACAATAGCTAAAATAAAAAATAAATCAAACTGAAAACTCTTCACCGAGTTTACTTCCAAGTATGAAAAAATTCCATATATGAAGCATTTTCTATAGCAGCCACAAACTCATAACACCATCTAATTCTTCAAATTTAATATTAATGATGCTGTCTTGGAAATTCACAACTTTACTTCTTCTGTTCTCTTTGCTGTTTAATGTTGTGTTCACTTCTCCAATTGAAGTAGCACGAATCCGTAAAAAGTGTCGCGGTAAATTTTTTTATGTTCTTACAATAATTGATTTCGACCTTAATATACGACTATTTTCATTATATACATATATGTGCACACGAAATAGGTCTACAGGTCGTCTACCCGGCTCGTAGTGGAATTATTTACAGAGATGGTGAATCCCAATGGGTAATGCTTCGATCCAGAGGCATTCACTCCGATCCGGTCATCTTGGTCAATAGAATTCGACTTTACTACGTTGAACCTGATACAGAGAATTATAAAGTTGTTAAAACTCTTAGTACCGTAACTAAACCCGTGCGTAAAGGTTCTATTACGAATTTTAAAATTAAATTATCTATTCCAAAGAAATTTGAGATTCCTGGTAGATACTTCTACAGGATTTATGGCATGACTATTAGTGGTAGAACTTGCTACGTTGATAGTGTTAAATTCAACATTATGTAGGTTAATAAGATGAATAGTTCATGTGGTTCATGTTTAAAGGTGTCATGTTTTTGATGGTATATATTTTGTGAAAAATTTCAATAAAATATTGTAATAGCTGAAAAGAATTCCAACATATTGGTGTATATTCAGAAGTTCGGTTTAAATTATTGCAAATTTTGTTACATAACTGAGAGTGCAAATGAAATATGCATCCGGAAAAGCCAAATTATTAATCTTATTGTACCAAGTGTGTGAAATCCAATGTTCTCAATGTTCTCTAAGAACACAAAAATTTCAGGTTATACACGTTCTTGTGAAAGCATAAAATTAAATTCGAGTCTTATACACTGATTGTACCAATAGAATATGTGAATTGGGTACACATATTTCTAGTATACAAGAAAATTTTTTTTCAATAACTGTTTTTAAGCAATATTACAAGTAAAACTTTGATTATCCTAATAAAGCAAAAGGTTAATAATTTTTACTTCAATTTTTTTAAAAGACGATAAATTTTTTTAAAAAATAATAAGTCAAAACTATCTTGTATTTTTTAGAAATTACTAATTTTCCCACCACTTCTTATTTGTTCTACTAGTTATTCACATATCGGAATATCTCTGTTATTAATCAATTTTATAGCTCTCCAATAGTGAAATGGTGAAAGAAATTAGAGCACCTAATTTTTTAAACCGGTTTTAGTACCACAGTTGCTATATCTCAAAAATTGACAAATTAACTAATATCAGATATATTACAGTGCTTTTCAAATTGTTGTGATCAGCAGATAATCAACCATTATATGAAAATCCGATATTTTTTTTTGGTGTTAAGGTACCTTTTGGGTCAGGAGTTTTTATTAATACTTTTTGGAACATGGCTGTTTACATGGTACAGTAATAATCCAAAATGAGCATACAACTAATTACACATGTAATTTTTCTATATTACCTATTTAAAAAGTTTGCTTAAAGATTTTTTACTAATTGTTATACTTAATACTTTTGCTTGGGTGTTTTATTTTAAATCTTTTGATTCTAACTTCTCATACTAATGTTATCAGATTATGAGAGTTTTTGTTCTTCTTCATTATCAGATTATTATTACTTATAACATATTTATTCTCAAGATATATTTATTAGAGTCTTTCATAGTTTATTTTATAGCTGATCTAGTTTTCAACTTTTATAAAGTTTATACAACTTTAGTATTCTCTTTTACAAATTCATTAGTATCTTATTTATTTTTTTAAGTTCTTTTATATTATTAATTTAGTTAGTTTTATTTAATATAATTTTATATTCAAATCAATTGGTAGTCAGATTATTGCCATTTTTATTTAAGAGTTTTAGTTATATAGATTATTTGGCTTAGATGTTTTTTCTAAATTAAAATCTTTATAGATAATACTATTGAAGATTGTACTATTTTTCATTCAGAATTTCTAAGCAGATTTTTTATTCAAGTATATATTTTCTAAATTTATTTATATAATATTACACATTTTTTAAGTTAGTCTTAATATAATTAAAATTACAGAGTTACAACTTTTAGATTTTTGAATAAGTTGTTAAAATAAAATTATTTTTCTAAATTTAGAATTTGAATTTTAAACCTACTGCTTAAAAAATGATAACTCAACTATTATATTAAGATTATTATCTTTTATAAAAATCTAAATTTAACTTTTTTTATAAATAAAAATAATTATTATTTATATTACAAATTTTTGTTATTTGCATTATAGTAACTAATATTAATAAAAATCTATTTATTAAAAAATAATAAATTTGTATAGTAGTTAGGTTATTATTCTCCAAGCAATAAATTATAAATATAAATTTTACTGATAATAAAATTTTAATTTATTTATAAAAATCATCTATTTTTACTATAAATTTTTGCTATTTCTATTATAGTATATTAAATATATTTTATTTTTAATTAATTAATTAAATTTTAAGAAATATATTTTTTAAAATAAAGAAGTTTTTAATAAGTAAAGTTTTCTTGAATTTTTAATTAAAATTATAAAGTTAATGATAATTAAATTATTAAAATCAATCTAATAGATTTTAAGATATTGGAAATCAAAAATAAGAGCAAAAAAATCTACAAATTGTTAGTTATACAAAATGCTGTTATGAATAGAACTTTGTGTAACTGATAATTTATAGATTTTTTTACTCTTATTTTTGATTCCAAATATCTTTAAATTTACTAAGTTGATTTTAATGATTTAATTATTATTAGAATTAAAAAAACAAGTTTTACAACTTTAATTAAAAGTTCAAAAATTTTTTACTTATTAGATTTTAGAGTTAGAGTTAATAAAAAAAATTTTATTAAATCTTAAAAGATTTATATATATTATTATTATAAAAACTAAAAATAGAAAATATTATATAACTATAATGAAAATAGTATCTTTTTATTTATTATTTAAGATATAAAACCTTATATTTTTGATTATACAAAACTAATTTTAAAAGTATACAATATTATATAAATAAACTATATAGTATATACTTAGATAAATATTTGTTTAAAAATCTTAAAAAGAAAAGTAATATAATTTTTAATAATATTATATGTAAAGATTTTGATCTAGAAAAAAAAACCTAAAACAGATAATCTATATAGACAAAAACTTTTAAATAGAAGATATTATCAATTTGGTTATTAATTAATTTAAATATAAAGTTACATTATATAAAGCTAACTAGATTAGTAATTTTGTTATAAGTAAAAGTTCTTTTAATTTTATACTATAATAATAATATAGTACAAAGAATCTCTTATAGATATATGCAGTATTCAAAAGAAAAGTATAGTTTCTGTTAGATATTGTTAAAAAACTATATCCTTCTCTAAAGCAGTTCAGAAAAGGTAATGCAATACTAATAACTTTATTTTATTTTATTAAGAGAAGATAAACCTTGCCTGTAGAAATTATTTTAGAGAAAAAGTATTAATACAGTTTATAGTCAAAAGCCATTTATTAAAGTAATAACAAGAAGGGTTATCCTTAGGTTTCTGTTTCAAAAAAATATTAAGATGTGTTTATAATATTAAAAAAAAAGAAATGTGTCTATTTCTTAATCATATTTGAGGAATTTAGCAGAGTTTATATATCTGTAAGCTAAACAGCTAAATAACTAAGCAACTAAGTGACTAAATGGCTAAATAACTAAGCATTAAGCAACTAAGTGACTAAGCAACTAAGTGATTAAATAGGAGTGTAGCCCTATAGCTTAGTGGTTTAGCTTTTATACCCTCTACAATCAAGATCAATAGTTCAAGTCTGATTAGAGGCCAAATTAAAAGATTTTAGCTTTTGTAACCTAATAAGAAGCCTGTAATTAAATATAAAACTCTGTAGTTAAGTTCAAGTGCAGTACAATAATGGAAATAAGAATTCTCAAAAGGAGACCCAATTGTGGAATGCAGGCACTATGCATAACAAGTGGTTGTTACATAAGATTACAGTTATAGAAAGATTGCGCATATAAGTTCTTTAGGCTAAGGCAGCATTAACATTCTTATATCTCCTAATATAGACAGTACCAACATTCTTGCACCTAATTTGTAGAATACTTGCTTAGAAGGATAATCAACAGATTATGCAAATAAGTCTTAATTAGGATTCAAGAAGAGGATTTGATTGGGAGAGTATTCTGAAAGTAACCAAGACTAGAATGATAAGAGAAGTGATGAACATAAGAACAGACTGTAATAAAGAATTGGTCTAATCAAAAAATTGGAAGCATCTCTTGTACAGCTAAATAATCTAATTATAGAAGGAAAAAATCTTGGAGGTTGGCATATAACTTCCTTGTGTAATATAAAAATACCAAATCAGGTTTCTGATCATATCTATATAGAAGTCTATAATAAACAAGACTGGGATTAACCAACCAATATAAGATAAGATCTACAAGGTAGTATGGCATTACTGAGTTTAGTGTAACTCCCTAAGGCATAATCAGAATTGTCCTACAGATATTATCGAATAAGCTGAAAGCTTGCAATATATGATAGTATAATATTACTAGGATCAAAAAAACTCCCTAAGTATAATCAAAATTGTCCTGTTTGTAAGTACAACAAGTCTCAGTCCCCATCATAGAAGGGAGCACCATGTTGGAGATTAAATGCAGCATCGAGTTACTGTATAATGTTAAGACCTGGGGTATCTGCAGAAACAGCAACAGCAGACCTAGCTTGAGATATAAATTGGTCAAAAGACCAATGGCAGCAGCAGATCTGGCTTAAGATACAGGTTTTTTGCAGATTTTGAACTATTGTTGAAACACCTTAGAGAAATCAATAATAGGTATACCAAAGATAGAAAGATTATAAGGATCAAACATACCCAAGTAGGATCAATTTGGAAGTAATACAGTAACAAAAAGGTAAGAAATGTAGGAAACAAGGTAATACTAGATATAGTTAGATTAAAAGGCAGAAGAAACAAAATCAGATAAAACATGTAAGTGAAATATATAGATACAATTTACAGAAAACAGTACCTCTGGCATTTGGAATACTATATTAAGTTCAGTAGGTATTCTTGTCTGTATAGTGATTTAATAGTATATCCTGACTGCAAGTAGTTGTTAAGATAACTGCATGTGGTGGACATGCACTTAGGTGCCATATGGGTAACTGAGTGAAGTCAGTAGTATAAAATTAGATAGTATATAGTACTAGTAATAATTGACAACAACTTTTGGAATTCTTTACTTACAAAATCCAAACTATTTCTCCAAATTATAACATCCTATATGCTATTAACCAAAAAATTAATTATCTAGATACAACATTCTTCTGTTCCTTTACAAAAACAAAAGCTACAGCTCCACAACATCAAAAAGAATTCAACTTCTTATATCAAATCACTCTTGAAAAATACAAAAAATTACACAATGCTATTTTGATCAACAAAGTTAATAGAGATCAAATTCTCAAAAAACTCAAAATTAAACTTGCTTTGGATTATATTAGAAATCTAGATTTCCTTACAACAAGTTCTTATAAATATACAAAACACATATTCTACTGCCTCAACCTTACATAAATTCCTTGTGCACTTACCTTTAAAGAAATATGAAAACTTCTTAATGAAGCATATTCTCAACTTCTTATTCCATTACCAACTTCTTCAGACTTAATTGACCAAAATATAAAAGAAATTCTTTCTTTTTCACTTCTAATTGAAGATCAAAAATTTACTCGAGCAACAGTGCTAGCACTTTATAAAATCTATACTTTAGATCAACTCAATGACAGCTACTTTGCTAATCCTATCATCTCTCTTCCTGACAACTCAACTAATCTAAATGTAGAAACACATGCAATATTCCTAATAACAAGCTGATCTGAATTATTATATTTAGCAGAATACAGACAAAAACTGTGCAAATATTATAACTTTGATCATATATCATCTAATTATTTTAACCTATCACCTACTTGGGAACCCTTACTATCAACACCTCAAAATCTTAATTCAGCCATAAGATATCTCTTTCCTTGCAACCCTAAAGATTCAACTGATTTCAAATATTATATAAACATTCACTGAGAGCATTATAGTTTTCACAAAATTCCAAATGACTACTTCATCCAAAAAAAACCACTTTCAAAGGAACCAAATCAAATCAAGACCTTTATTATTTATAATTTTTCTATAACTGATTATCATTTGGCAAAAGAATTCTTAGCAGAAATACAAGACATATACAAATTTAACATCCTACTACCACTAGAGTATATGACTGTTAACTCTATAAACAAACCTCAACTATTTACAGATCCTATTTTGATTATTGAGCTTAACCTAACACTCTCTATTACAAGCCCTAAAATCCTAGTAGAAACTGCTAAACAACTCATATGCACTACTTCTTCTACCAACTATCTACAAAATAGATCTCAATCAATAACATTACAAGAAAAGAAAATACTAAACCAAATCTCCCTTCAAGTCTTGATGAAATTCAAACAGCCTTGAGAGAATTAGATCAATCTCAAACTATTCAACTACTAATAACAACACATGAACAGATAGCAGACATCATTTCACAACTTTACAATCACTTCTCTTTTTAAGGTTTACCTTTACAACTCTTTGAACTTTCCAACCTACCTGATCCTCACTAGGATATTTTTGATAATTATTCCTCTCAACCATGAGCATTACACAATCAAAACTGGATTTACTATCCTTCCAAATAGACGACAACAACTCAACTAAATTACCAGATATTTTTACAAACAATTTCACTATAAACATTAAGGATCATTTTAACTTTGCTACTTATAATACCCAAGGACTCAACAACCTACTAAAGTTACAAATATAGCTTGAATTCTGTGCTAAAAATAATTACTACATTGTTTTTATTACAGAAACAAAACTAAAAAATTCTTCATTTGCAGAACTCTCTAATCCACTTTACAAAATTTACATATCAAACTTCATACCTAAGGACAGCTCTTAATGTGAAGCCAGCATAGGTACTGCGATTATGCTTCATAACTCGCTTCAACCTTTTATATTCAATATACAAACTGTCTCAGACACTGCAATATGCATTGATTTTTACCTTCCTGCCAACAATAAACTTCGTATAATTTTATTATACTTACTTTCAAACTATTCAGAACAACTCAAATCTACTCAAAACACAATTATAAATTAGTTAACCCAAGCAAGAAGCAATAACTGGCATACTATTACAATGGGAGATTTTAATGACAACTCCAATAGATGCAAGCAATCAGCAAATCTATTCTCATCACTTCAATCCTTATCATCTACAAGCTTACTAAAATTTTATACTATAACAGAACCTACATGGCAAAGAGGCTCAAATCAAAGTCAAATTGACAACATATAGGTTAATTCTAAAATTCTTTTAGATTTACACTACTCTCAATTACAGATTCAGTTGATATTACTAATAGTGATCACAAAATAATTACTACCACTTGGAAGACAAACTTTCAACTAAAAATACCTAGATCCAAAAAAAAGAAAAGAAAGATATACCTCTATCACCAAATGACAACAAACACATGAAAAAACTTTACTAACAAACTAAAAACTGAAATCAAGTTAATAAATCTGATTCACAATATTACAACACTACAACAATTAAATAATCTTTAGAACAAATGATCAAATTCAATCAAGAAAGTCACAAATTTAACAATACCAAAAACATATACAGTGCCTAAAAAACACTACACCTTTTTTCTGAAAGCAACTAAATTACATTTAGCACTTAAACTAACAAATAAATTCTTTCTATCTTGAGAAACATCAAACCTTCAACTTCAATTTAGTTTACAATACAAGATCTAAATAATCTATTTTAACAAATATCATTATACTCAGAACAACTTATTCCTTTATGCCAAATCCAGGACCTTACTTTAAACTTCAATAATTTTTAGCAAACTGTAAAGCAGCTTAAAAAACTTTATAGAAAGCTCACAGTTTAGAAATCCAAAATGTATAAAAAAAAAAGATAAATTTCTACATACAACAAAGATATAATAACATGGAATCAAACACATCATGCATGATAAACAGTATACTTAAATGCAATCAGGACCAAGTCTCTTTTGACAAAATCATAATATCTGACAAAATAATTAATAATTCAGAAGAAATAAAACAAGCAACAAAAGAACACTTCAACAACTGAACTAAATACAATCCAACAAACCCTAATTTCAAACATGAATGGACACAGTTTCTTTAATCTTTACCGAATATTAACTCCAATATATACAATAACTTGTCACGACCAATATCAATCTTAGAATTAATAGAAACTATAACATCATCACCATTACACAAAGCCACAGGACCTTTAAGAATTTTTAATAAAATAATTTAACACCTTCCAACATCAGCAAAACAAATTCTCCTTAAGATCTTCAATGCATGTTTGACAATTGAAAAAATACCAAGTAGTTGAGAACATACAAACATTTGGACTATTTCAAAAAAACAGCACTATAACAATGATCTTTTATATACTTAACTGATCACATTAATCAAACATACTCGAAAAATTTTTACCAAAATAATTACCTACTGACTAAATAAAATTCTTACCTAACATCTAATTCTAAATCCAAATTACAATGTAGCACTTTCATTTACTTCTACTCTTCAACCTATTCAAACTATTTCTCATATAATAAAGCATGCTAATATAACAAAAAACAAATACTGGATATTAGCACAAGATATGTTCAAAGCCTATGATACAGTACACATCCCTCTACTAATCAAGACACTTTAACGAATCTATATTCCTTCTTTAATTATAAACTTATTAAATCACCTATTTAACAACAGACAAAACTCTGTTATTACAAGCATTAGACTAACACAACCATATACTGTACAAGATGAAATCGATCAGGAAGAAACTTTTTCTTTAATTCTATAGAGGATCTACTATGATCTACTTATTAACTGAATTGATACAATATATTAAGCATATTAACTTAAAACTTACACACATTCTTCTACTATATCAATACATACTTCCATAGTAGCATACATAGATGATACAATATGGATAGCCAAAGATAAATAAAAGTTACAAAATATACTAAAAACAGTCAACTTCTTTCTCTCTTATGCCAATATCAAAATCAACCTTTACAAATCAACACTAGTAACTAATGATTCAGATCCCAATGCTAATATAATATTTCAGGAAAAGAATATACCAAATATCCAACAAAAAGCAATATTTAGACATCTAGAAGCATGGCTTACTTGAGACCTATTTCTTCAATCTACAAAAAAATTTCTTATCAAAGACATTACCTCAAACTTAAACAAAATCAAATTTGCTAAAATAACTGACAAGCAGGTTATTTATATTATTAATAATGTAATTTTTATATATGCAGTATATCAGATGCAAAGTACTTATCTATCAAAATGTTCTTGCAACTTCATTACAAACCTATATACAAATATCATCAAACAAAAAGCTAGACTAGCTTAGTCTACTCCTAATTTCACCCTATATCATCCTAATATATATACTCTGAATACACTTTACAATGTTTAACAACAGCAACAAATTTATATATTAGATAAAAATATTAATTTACCTAACTTTGATACTCATAGTTTAAAAATCCAATTACTACAAATTCAAAATGCAGCCAACTCAAACAAATTAATCTTACTAGAACAACCTATATTAACTACAAATGAAGTTAAAACAAACAAGCCCAAATGATACTCACACTTTATCTACTAAACATCTAGCTAGAATGCATAACCAACTCATGGCCTATTTTTAAACAAACAAAGGGCACATCTATTAACCAAATTTTTCAATCGATAAAACAACTATACACAATTAAAGAAAAATTAAACAATTATAACATAATCTGTATTGAACAATTTCTTGACTACTCAAGTTACAATATTCTAGATTGAATATCTTTTCATCACAACATACAAAAAATACTAAGAAGCAAAACTTCAAAATGGTTCAAAGCAATCACAGACCATATAACTTCACTAACAAACCCATCTACAATACTAAACTATCCCAACCTATACATCTTTATAAAAATCAGCACTATGACTTCACAATAGATAATTACAAAATCACAAAAATTTGGAAAATTAACAAGTATCATCAATAATCAAGCCAAAATCAAACACTACAATACTTATCTATTAAATGATTACCAACTAATATCATGTCTTGAATGTTAAATCAAAAACCTAAAATTTAAAACAACCTATTGTTACTTTATTAATCCCATATATCAAACCTTTAAAATTCAAGTTGATTGTTATAAACAAATTCATGCAAACCTTAATTGCTTATACTCTTATCAAACAACTATACAATATAAACAAAATCACAAATATTTACTTTTAACTTCAAAATATTGAACCAACTATCAACTTCTACAGACCTTTACAAACAACTAAGAAGAAATATAGAAATTATATACAACAATTTCATTTCCAAAAGAACTAAATCTCAAATTTACAACTACTTTTAAGAAAACAAATAGATATAATACTCCTTATGCTCAATTATTATTTTAGCATAATGACCATACATGGCATTGTACCAACCAAACCTTTTCTTTCTTAGATTATGCAATATTTACAATGCTTGCAATAATCCTTATAGTAATAACAGAAGAAACAAAAATTCAAATATTAATTGATAAAAACAATATTTCCAACAAAATTTTAACAATACTTACAATGTTATCAGAACAGAAACATAAACTAAGAAAAACTCCTTTCAACAATATCATTATTCTTCTTAATACCATAATCAATACAAAAAATTTGAAGATTAAAATCAACTTAATAGAAGAAAAAATCAGTATAAAAAATGCATCTTGTCAATTCCATACAGATCTGCTATCCAACACAGTACTAAACACTATCTTTACCCTCTTTATAATGAATATACCAACTACTTATACTATTCACCAAATACCTAAAACTTTACAACAAGCAGAAGCAATTATCACATGAAATAATCAGAAGTGCATCAAACATATCTCTGATAATCTTCTAAACATCAATTGGAAACTTACATTTGAATATCTTAATTTCAAAAACAAACCTCTTAGTTAAAACACTAATTCTACAAAATCTACTTTAAAAACATTCAAAATCAAAATTCTAACTTCAAAACTACCAACACATCTAAACCTTCATAAAAAAAATCCAAAAACTCATATCAACCTATACTGTGCAAAGTGCCCAAACATATTAGAAGACATAGTTCATATACTTACCTGCTTATACAACCAAATAGAATTAAAAGAAATAATAAAAGAAGCAATAACAAAAGTCTGCAAAGATAACAAAATCAAAACAACAATATTAACAAATTTAGCTCAAGAAATACAAAACATTAATATAGATCAACAAATTTCAATTAGAATTATAACAAATAACTTACTCAAACTAGGTCCACTAAAAAAGAACTTACTACCAAACATTTATCATTGAATTACAAAAAAGATATACAAATATATATGGAAACTGAATAGAATACATGTTCAACAACAGATTATATCTGCACCAACTATTACTATTACTAATCCAGATCATACATTACTAACATCGATAAATAGACAATATACCTTATGGCTTAATAGATTTATACATTTAAACCAAACATCTCCTACTATTCAATCTATAGACTAGAGGTTTCTTAACTATTCTAGCTAAAAATAGGTTGAGGGTAAAGTAGCTCTAACAACTACTCCCTTAGTTTAATATATTAATTTGTACTAGTTGTACTTAATTATATATTACTGAAATAAAGGACTAGAGAAAAGATCTTTCTTAAAAAAAAAAAAAAAAAAAAAAATTTAATTATTTTTTCATTGCCTTTCAATAAAATAATTAGTTTCAGATAATTCAGAATTGGAAATAGGGCAATTATCATATAAGGCAATTGTTGAGTTTTTTCTTATTGTTGTACTTACAATTGCTTTCAAATTGGCTGCTATTACTTTATTTCAGTCTTTCTAGTCATGCTGATCCTAAATTTTTCTAATTGCACTTACTCAGTCTTCAAAAGAAACATCATTAACATTTTTTGAATTAGGCTCTTTTATTTCTTAAAAGGATGAAACTTTAGACACAATATTGGATAGAATTTATTATATATAGCAAATATATGCTTGCAAGCTATGCTACAGAATTTAAAGTCTAAGCATATGCATTCTAAATGCACTGGTTTGATGTTAATAGTTTCTTAAATGTTTTCTTTAATATTAACTTCATAACTAAATTTATTATCTTTATTAGTAGATAAATTTACAAAATAATCTCACTTACTAGGTAATACAAAACTATCCAAATCAAATTCTGCAAGTTCTTAATAACATTGTTCTTTTTAATAAGGTTTTATTCTTTCAATCATTAAATTAACAGCCTTGCATTCAAACTCTGCATTAGTTAAAGCAGCTTTTAAAGTTCAGATTAGAGTATTAATTCAATAATTTTGCTTAGCATCCAGATAAGTATATTTAAGTTTTTTGTACTATGCTTCAACAAAATTTGTTATATTTATTTCTTAGTGTTTATATAATCTGTAGGCATCAATCCACTTTTCATAATTTGGGTAATATTCATTTTTCAAATATTTAACTCATACTGATTCACTAAATTGAGTCTATTAGGAAAAATAATTATTAAATTTATCTTGTACTTTGAAATATCATAAAGCTGCATTATAGTATTAAGCTTGTCTAAGACAGCCTTTTGTGTCTCTTATTTTTTTGTTCTTTTATAAGCATTATTATTATCACAAATACTAAAGTAGTCAGGTTAACTTTAATCTTACTCTTATTTTTTTGCTAGGCATTTTTTATATGCCACTGGCAAAACAATATTTTGGCATTTAAAAAAACTCTATTAATTGCAATTTGCTATGCATTATTACAGTTTGTAAAAAAGGTATAAGGTTTCCAACTTTTATTCTGATTTTTTACATTCAAAAGCCAGTAAATTAATGTGTTATTTGCTTTTTTTTCTAAGGTTAAATATGCTGCAGAAACACCTTGCCCACTATTATCATCCTGTACAATCATAGTAAAAAGATTTGTTTTATATGCTGTGGTTCTATGTATATCATCTAAGTATACAGTTTGGACACTCTTTTGCTTTAGTATTCTTTTTTGAAATTTAGTTTGAAACCTAAATAGATAATCCAAATTTGAACTCCAAATTAAGTTACTACAAATATATGATTCATTTTCTTGTGACAAGACAATTCATTGATTAACGGATATGTTTTTATCATAACCTTGATCATTATTATCTAAAAAAATCACACCTTTTATTTCTTTATAAACTATATTGTAAACATCTATATAAGATAGATATGTGTCTTATTTTTGAGTTAGAGATGAGAAATCAAGGCCATTATTATTACAAATTTTATTAACACATTGATAAAACATTAACATAGTTTGTGCTGGTTTCATTTTATCTCTTGCTCTTTCTTTAATCTAGTCTCTTGCTTGTTAAAATAAATAAATATTTCACAAGTCTTCATCAGTTCTAGAAAAATAACCATTATAAAGTATATAATAAATAATACAGACTGAATTTTTTTTTCTTACCATGATGTTTAAATACTTTTAAATAATATTAACATTTAACTTTTTTGAATAACTTTTGAATTGAATAAGGATTATTATGACTAGATAAAGATGCAGTAGGTTGATTAATGATTTTAGTTGTAGTTCTAGGTTTTCTAGCACAATAATATAGATACAAGGCATTTAACTTATATTCTCTATTTTTTTATCTATTATGTTAAATATAATAAGCTCCAGAAATATTAGGAAGATTATTTTTAATCTACTTTTTATATGTGCTTAATTCAAAATGAATATATATTTTAATATTATTATCTTAATTATTATCTTTATTTTCATAACTTTTATTTTTATAATCTTTGTTTTTATAGCTTTTATTTTTATAGTTTTTGTTTTTATAATTAACATTATCATTTGTATTAAGTAGATCAAATATGCAAAACATGATTTTTTTTAAAAAAAGAGTTAGATAAGAATTTGGAAAGATATATAAGAAATTAATATATAATTGCTTTTTATATATAAAAATTTTAACTATAAGATAAGCATAAATAAAACTCTAATGAGAAAACACTATAATGCTATAGTTGCTTTTTTATACTTTTTAGATGCTATAACAAAAAGACATCAATAATTTTTTTTACTTTATTATCTTACAAAATAGCATTTATTTTCAAAAATAAGATATAAAAATTATGAATAATAATAACAAAATTACTAAACTATAGCATTTTAGCTTAATAGTAAAATTAATATATGTTGAAGTTTTTTTTTTGCTTTATTATTATTTTTTTTTAACTATTTTTAATTTTAAATTATCTTTTTCATCATAATACAATTATGCATTCTGTCTTAAGATATTCATTTATAATAGTATAGTAATATTTGATATAAAAATTATAAATAATGACAACAAAATTATTGAACTATGACATTGCAGCTTGATAATAAAATTAATATGCATTGAAGTTTTTTTTTTGCTTTATTATTATCTTTAAATATTTTTAATCTTAAATTATCTTTTTTCTTATAAATTAGCATTTATTTTCTGAAGGCAATTTTATTATATAATTAAATTATACATTCTGCATAAATATATTAATTTATAACAGCATAGTAATATAAGATGTAGAAATTATGAATAACAATAATAACAAAATTACTAAACTATAGCATTGTGACTTAATAATTAAATTATATACATTGAAGTTTTTGCTTATTACTTTTTTTTGCTTATTATTTACTTTTTTTTGCTTATTATTATTTTTTTTTAATTTTAACCTTTTTTCTTCATGAAACTAACATTTATTTTCAGAAAAAAATTTTATTGCATAACCAAATTATTATTCTGCATCAAGATATCTATTTATAAAATCATAGTAATATAAGATGCAAAAATTATGGACCACAATGATAAAATTACTGAACTATAGTATTGCAATTTAATAGTAAATTAATTTTAGTAAGCATAACATTTAACACAAATCATATTGTTGCAATGTGGCATTTTTAGATTGCAAAATTTTCAAAATAATTTGCTGTTTGCAAAACAATATTGTAATTTTTTATTAAATAAATTTATTATTTAATTTATAATTATAATTTAGTATTCTTAAATATATATTCTTATTAAGATATTTGCACTATACTATTATAATATAAAATCAATTTTATATGTATTAATTAATTGTACAAGTAGCTAAGCATGATTGAAAATTTATAATATGCATGTAGTATACAATTAACTGTATAAATCAAAAGTCATTATCTAAATAAATATTTACTATCACTATCCGATAATTATTTTTAGATATTAAATTTATTCAAATTAAGATATAAATATCATTATAGATAAGGAATAAAATATAGATAATATTATGAAATCAAGGATGAAGATTACAAAATTAAAAAAAAAACTAAAATCACAAATATAATAAAAAAAGTACAAATAGCATCATAAATAAAGAATAAAATTATAAAAATATAAAAAAAAAATTTACAAAATAGCACAAAATTAAAAAAGAAACTATAAATCACAAAGTGAAAAAAAAAGTACAAATAGCATTACAAATAAGAATAAAATATATAAAAGTAAAGATGAAAATATTTACAAAATTATAAAAAAAGTTTCAAAAAAAAAGTGAGAAAAAAGTAGAATAGTGTCATAGAAGTAAAAAAAATATATTATAAAAGTGAAAAAAAAGTACAGATAGCAGATAGTATTACAAATAATAAACTGCATGCAAAAATAATAGAAGATAACTATTTTTAAATACTTTAAATAAATATTTGTTTGTCAATCAGATGAAGATAAAAAATTAGTGAATTCTATTCTGTGATCAATGATGATTAGACAGATATGCATAGATTATTATAAAACCTTATGTAAGCTATTGAGTAAATAGATGCACCCTTCTATGACCTACTACTCAAAAGAATTCAAAAGGACTCAAACTTTGGATATACAGCCAAAGTAGACATTTTATATAACTATAATCTTAACTACTGCAAGAAAATGAAATAAAAACAAGCAGTTGTAGCTTTTGCTAATAACACAACTTGAATTGCCAAGAACAAAGAACAAATAAAGTAGACAATTCAAATAACAGAAGATTTCTTTAAAATTAATGATATTCAAATAAATAGAAAATATCAAGACTAGTAATTATAAATACAAAAGAAAAAATAAAAAATAGAAAAATACAAATAGGCAAAGAATAAATACAAGAAGAGAACATAAACAAAATAACAAGATTCTTGAGAATATAGCTTAACAATAAGCTAAAAAAGTCTTTAGTCAAATTAAAAGCTCAAGAAATCATATGCATAATAATAAGAAATCTTGAAACTAAAAAAATAATAATAGCATAAGTAGTCTATATAAATAACATATGCTTAGTACCTAAGCTTATTTACTTGCTGCAAATAATGAAATTATTTAAAGCAATAATAGAAGCAATACAAAAGCTAATTTTAAGAGTAACAAAACACAAACTTGGAATTGCAAATAAAGTAAGCAATAGTATTATGCTATATAGAAATCTTAGAAATTGCAACTCTCTTTGGCACAATTATTAATAAAGCAAATTATATAAATTAATACTATAGGTTCAGAAAAAGCTCTTACCAAGATATAGATCAACTATGGACTCTTATTAATAGATGCATCAGAAATTAATTGGTATCATAATCTGCTGAAAGCATGCAAAAGTTTATAAAAGACAATCTAGCATGGCATGTTATGTTTAAAGCCAAAGAAATACAAATAATAATAAAATTTACAAGTTCAGATCTTAATATAGAAGAAAAAAGTGCAAAAATTGCAGATCTACTAGGCAATAATTTTACTAAAAATACAACTAAATTTCTTAAAAAGTTCAACTTAGTTTATATGAATCAGTTAATTTTGAAGTCAGCCAACAGAATAATTTTATAACAACAACTCAAATTACTATAAGAAAAATCAAGCAAGAGCAGAAAAGCCAAATAGTTCACAAAAATAGATGAAAAAATATTAAAAGACAAAGAAAAAAGATTATTAAAAACAGATTGAAGAATAAATAAACTAAACAGTCTTATTCTTAAATGTTATCAAACCTACTTTCTTACAATAAAAAAAAAAAGAATAGGTTTTAGTAAAACAATAGAAGAAAAAAATACAAAATCAGTAATTAAAAAGATTGTAACAAAAAGTTCTAAAAAATTATTAACAAAACATTAGCATAAAGTAAAGCAAATAGAAATAGCAAAGTAATTTTATCCAAATATAAAGATTGTGAGTTAAACCAAAATCAAATTAGTTTAGACTATGAAAGATGGATCAATAAAGATAAAGTACAAGAAGAAATCTCAGATAATGTTAGAAAATATAAACAACAAATCTTAAAGTTAGACTAAGAAATGATAAACTCTTCACAAAAAATAAAAAAAAATTTATAGTAAAATGAAAGTGAAGCTACTAAAGTTATATACTATAATCTGAATATTGAAATTATTAAAAAACAATCTATTAGCTAGCTAATAAAAGACAAACTTATGAAACTTAACCAAAAAAATAAAGAATGATCTAAGAAAATATTAACCTTCTATACAAATGGTTTACTAAAAAGAGTATTATAAAAAGAAGAGTCAACAATAGATCAAATAGAATCAGACTAAGTGCAACTAAATGAAAAAAAAAGAGAAAATGTTAAGTGAAAGCTGTTTTGATACACAAAATTGGCCATTATTAACAAAATCAGAACTTTTAGCTATTTGGTTTATTATATTTGTAATATCAAAATAGAAAAAAAATAAAGATTCATACAGATAGTATAACAGCAATTGCAGGCCTTAAAAATAGAAAAGAAAATCAATCTATTAGATAACAATTAAAAAAAAAATTATAATCTAATAGAGAACATTAAAAATATTATGAAATTAGAAAATTTAGAATTAGATTTAGTTAAAATTAAAGGCTATAGTAATAATAAATAGAACAATAAAGCAGATAGTTAGGCAAAAGAACAAGCCAAAATAGATAGTTTAGATAGAATAATAAAAAAGACTTCTTAAGAGACTAACATCTCAATTTATTGAAAAAAAGAAATTATAGAAGATTTGACAAGAAAGTTCATTAAGGAAATTTTAAATCTACAAACAAAAGCTAAATAAAGTTTTTTATAGCAATTAAAAAGATAAAGCTAGATGATAAGAAGAAAATATATAATTAAACATATTTATAGAAAAAGATTAAAGACCAAAGCAGAAGCAGATGTACAAGCCAAAAAAAGAATACACAAATAGAAATTTTAATTAAATGTCTTAATAATAGATTACTATTACTAAAACCTCTAATATATTAAAGGTTAAATCTTTACAAAAATTCTTTTTGCATACTTTGCAATAAAGAAGAAGAAAAAAACCTAGAACATTTGACATTATATAAGTATTATGAGAACAACTGAAAAAAATAAAAAATCTATCAATTAATTTTATATAAACTAAACTCTCAAGTAAAACACAAGTAATTATAAGTAAAAAATAACTTAAAAAAATCTTTTGGCAAGTAAATAAGTAAAAAACAGAAAAAACAAAAATAAAAATAGTCAAATATCTAGTTCAAGAAAAAACAATTAAACAAATACAAAACATACTAAAACTGCTTAAAAAAACAAAAAAATTTTTAGATATGATAACCAATATAGCATAAAATAAGTTTTATGAAAACATATAGAAAAAAAGATATAAAGCTATTATTAAATAGAAAAAGCTAATAAACATCAACTAATTGTCAAAACAAAAAAAAGCAGAAAGAAAGATAAAACTACCTAGTAAAGAGATATATAGTCAAATAGAAAGTTCAATTAGAGTAAAAATAAACCAAACTGCTAAGAAATTTTTTTATTTATTTATTTTTTTTTTTTTAAAGCTAATGTTATCAGTTGCTACTGCCTTTATTTGTGTTTTTGGTCAATGCATTACATGTGACTTGTACAAAGTAAGTGTGCAACTAGCCATATGTGTAACTTTTGGTTACCTATTTAAGTAGTCCACCTAAGGGTTCTACACTAGCTACCATGCCTGTAACCTACTAAGAGGGTACCTATTTAAACACTCTGATCCTTATACTACACTCAGACGAGTAACACCTAGTTCTTATACAACTAAGTGTCATCTAACCCAACATTTAGCTTCCCCTTTTATAAATCCATCAAGCCATTAAACATTTCAGAATATGTTACCTGACTGTAAGGTTCTAGGGTACCCCCTTGTTAACTACCTACTCACTCTATAGAATATTAACAAGGCTAGCTCTTGTAAAGTTTATCCAAACCCTAACACCTACTTTACAGCATATTCCTAGTACTTATAGTATACCCCTGCTTTGACCCCAGACTTCCAATCCAGATAGCCCAATAGGACTATAACCTGTTCTTGATATATCGAGCCAGCCCGATATCTTTTTCCTTCAGTTCGATTCCCACAACCTGGTTGGTAGTACTCCTCACATAAGGTTCTTGCCCGTCTGGCTCCTCCACATTGGTATCTGTTTCCTAGGTCTAGCCTTTACAGTGGTATTGTCGAAGATCTGTGTTATCTCTTTACTCAGGTCTTTTCAAGTGGGCTCCAGTTTCCCAGTTCTACGGATTTACATAGTTATAAGGACTTATTTTAGGTTTGCACCGCCTGGTATCGGTTTGCATTCCTCTGTGTAACCTTGGTTATACAGATGCCCTGTGACCTGCCAGTCATGCTGGTGTGACCATAGTTACAGGTATCCTATCCCAACTGATTGACAGAATGTCATCACCATAATACCATCTATGTATTACATAGGTGATTATTCAAATTTTCACTATTAGTGAGTTTTGAACTCACAACCTATCACTTGGGAGGTTGATAACTTATCCACTTCACTAAGTTACCACACCCTTGCTAAGAAAATTAAGAAGACAAAAAAGATAAAAAACAATAAGATAAAAGAAACATAGTTTAGCTTAATTAAAAACTATATAGAAAATAAAATAAAACTATTTTTATATAATCTTTTAAGCTAGTCTGGTACAGCCTTTAAGTCTAAATACTACTTCAATCAATACAACAGACTGTCTCTAAGTATTCATTAAAGTAGTTGAAGAATGTTAAACTAGTAAATTAGATTAAAGTATATACAAATTTGTAAATACAAACTTTAATAAAGATTATAATAAGGCTGCCAAAGAAGAATATATATATATATATATATATATTTAATTTTTATTATCTAATTTTTGTGATTATTATTAATTTTTTAAAAAAAGAACTGGTTTAAATATTTTTATGAAAAATTATAAATTATAAATATCTTTATAATTGAAGAACTTAACAGAAGAAGACCAGATATATATATAACAATAAATGTTAAGTATGCTAAAATAAAGTAAAAGAAACAAACACACTTAACAATATGTAAAGAGCAAAAAAGTTTCTGAAAGAGAATCCAAAAAATGACTATTACAATAACATGAAAGAGATTAAAAAAAGAAAAAAAAATTCAGATTCCTTTATATATGTTATATACAGCACTTTTCGGAAAAACAAAGATTGAAAAAATAAAAATAAGAAAAACATTAATTAAGGACTTAATTTCAAAAGAAACACAAAACAGACTAACACAACTCTTAAACATGAAATCAAAATAGCATTTTGTAAATATGATAGCAATAATGACCTAGGACATATTTTATAAACAAGTATAGAGAATATGATAAAAAAAATTAGTAAATAGAAAATGAAAATGAAATAACAGGTAAAGCTAAAAGAAAAAGAAAAAGAAAGTTAAAGAAACTAAGGAAAAGAGAAAAAGCAAATCAACAAAAAATAGAAAAAAAAAGAAAAAGTAAAAGAAAAAGAAAAACAAGTTGAGAAAGAAATAACAAAAACAATGTTAAGGCTTGTTATAAAAGGAAGAAAACCTTTTTATTATGGATTTTAAGTAGTCAGACAAGTAGCTTACTTTTGTTTGAAGTAATGTAACAGGTTGCACTTAAATACCATTAAGGTGGCCATGTGATGCTAGACTTAGATATTAGAGATATTTATTTAGTTACAAATGTAATTTCAAAATCTTAATAAAGTACTAGTGTGACTGCTTATAGAGAAAAAAAAAATCTATATAATTGGTTAATTTATATAAATCTAAATATGCTTATTGATCAATTAAATTAATTAAAAAAATTCTTTTAATATATGAAATAAAACAAAACAATTTTATTATAACCAAAATGAAACTTCTTGTAATACTAAAGTAGTCCTACTCTATTTTATCAATCCTTACATTTTATTAAACCATGTTATATGTTATTACCTTTGGTCTATACTATAAATTAAATTATATTACTACATTTACTACATTTTAAAAATCTTAGTTTTCCTTTTTGTTTAATAAATAATACATATATATGCTTTTGTTCAGGTAAAATAAACCTTATTAAATGTTTTATATTACTTAGCTTATTTAATAAAAGATAAGATCATATATTAGTATAATATTCACGGTTTAACAATCATAAATCTAATATTTGACTTAATAATTTAAACGTGTAGAAACTAGCCAATTACTAACCGTCTTACCTTTACTTTTCCGAAAACTCCTTGAAGTGATTAAAAACGATTAGAAAAGATTTTCTATTAAAAAACTCAAAACGAAGAAGTTTTATTAATAATATCGATATAAGTATCTTTAATTTAACTCACTACGTATGTGTAAACAAGTAGTGAAATTGCCGATTTTTAGACTACAACCGTATATACAATTTTTAATTGACCATATAAATAATTCGTGTAACAAATAATCCCGGATGCGAATGTCTTCTATGCTGGTTAAACGGACCACTAAAAAAGGAAATTTGAAAAATGGGTCGATAATACGTATTGATCAATATATAAATAGGTTGATACTATATGGATTTGATTTTTTTAACTTAGCTTTGAATTATTTGCATTTTTTTAAAATTTGATCATTAAAAAAAAGGTAATCACAAACTTCCGATTGCTGATTCCCGATTTCTTCATTTTTTGACTTTTATATTAGACAAAATTTGCGCATTTATTATTTTGTAAAAATTTTATTATTTTTATAGAATTTTATAGAAATAAAAGTTGCATATTCATAATTTTGTAATAGATTTGCAGAAATAGGAGTTGCTCATTAAAATATTCAATCAAATTTTTACAAATGATAAATGCGTAAATTTTAGTCTAAAAGTCAAAAAAATGTTGAAGAAATCGATTATAATTATCTCAGATTTCACATAATTTGCCTATAAATATCTTATATCTTCGTTATTTAGAAGTGGATATTCGGAAATGTACCACAATTATTGTAGTAATTCATTAAATTTTAGGACTAATAAATGTTATAAAGTTCATATATAAACTTAATTCTATCTAATATATAATATCTATTGATGATTCTCGAGAGTTGCACGAAGTTTATTTATACCCTTATCGTTACAACAAAAACATTATTAAATTTTAATAAATTTGTTGCCTTTGTATTTAAACAAGTTATAAAGTAATTATGGTATAATATTTATATCAAAAATATATATATTGAAAAAGAACAATGCTTATGTGAATTCTATTATGTATCTTTAGTCTATAAATAACATATTGGGCATAGTGACAATAAAATATTCTTATTTTCATAATACGAAAGCATGAAATTATGATCAAAGCTTGCTTATAGTTTTGAAAAGATTAAATCCCATTACATTATTACAATTAAACTTACCGCTTGTCTAAAAGTTCGTAAAACTCATAAAGTATACCTGTGATTCTGGGCGTTCAGATTATTTAAACCCAAGATGTGTCTTCTATTACATCTTAAATGTTATATAAGTAATTCAATACAAATCAACTCTGGCTTTTGATTGAGCTATTAATCAAAAATTTTAAAACTCTAAATATTTGCTTACCACTTGTCACACCTTATTTACCACCATTTCAGTGTCCTGCCTTCAATACTCTTGTGTCGATTCCGCTCAATAAAAATTTGTCGTTCTATTTCCTCAATTTCTGCTTTCAATATATCTCGTGCTTTTCGAGCGCCATTTTTCATCAGATCATTAGACTCCATTCGCATTCTTTTAATTTCTTCTTCCATTTTCCAAATCTGCTCTCTTATATTATTAATGGCCTCTAAATATTCCTCAACTACTTCTTTATTTACTTTACCATCTTCTTTACACCTTTCAAACCACATTAATACTTGTAGCTTCGGAATTGTTTTATTTGCTTCCTTTTCAAAAAGTAGTTTTTCTTGCGTTAATTTTATAGCTTGCTCTCTTAATAATTCAGCTCTGTGTCGGATTTGTTTTGGAATATCTGCAATCAATAAATATCTTGAACATCTTTTATCTTCTAATAATGCAATTCTTTTGTCCAAGCATTTTAATGTAACGTATTTATTAAGGTAGAAAAGTGCCGGAAAGGCAACAGCTATAAGAGCACTAGCACTAAAAGCAAGGGTTGTGATTTCGCGAATATTAAGAGACATAATTATTAGATTAACAAATATAATACCTAAATTATCTAAATCTATGTTAAAACAAACGTCAATCCGATCAAAATTGCTCATCAAATAAACTTGTCAATGATAAAATTTCTAAGCGACCATAATTATGTTTTTTATTCATCCAGATAATAAATGATGCGTATCTAACTAAATATCATCATTTCTATTCTTTTCAACCCGGACGGTTTTTGTTTGCCTTTACAAAAAAGAAGTGAAAAAATGTCAAAAGTATCATACTTCAACCATGATCTCCGTATGGTTACATAGAGACCTTACTTTTTAATCGTTAAGCGTTACATTGTACAATGGGAACAATATTTAAACAGTCCCGATTAACCATATTTACATCACTGTAGAGGTCTCATGCATATTTGTAATGTCACTATGCATAAATCTAATAACTTTTGAAACATAATGACGATAAGAGAATTTTACGTACATACGTATACGTACATTTATATCGAAAACGGCCAATTTTGACTGTCTTTCCATCTTAGTATGTGTAAACTAATCGATGAATAAGTATCACTGATATGCAGTATGATAATGTGATTTATTATTTAATTGTCCAAAGTTAAGTCAAAAGGATCATTTGACGTCAATCTGTTAGTAAATTCTTGGTTTTGACTGGTTGTTACAATGCAGATAATTTTTTATGTTAGACTAGTAACTCAAATATATAGTTTTTAACTTTTATTGGTCCCTTAACATAGTGCATATACATATTTGATATATATACGTTACGGTTTTTAGGTCAAGTTAAATGACTCCTAGCTGAATTTTAGGGTTAGTGCGGGCTGGAATTATGTTGATGCCGACCGGGTTTTTTAATTGACTAATTTGACTCGGGTCAAGTTGACCTAAAAACCAACTTGACTCGCAACATATACATATATATATTTATACTCGAAAGAGTTTGATTAACTATACGTACTATTTATATAAAGATTCTTTCTAAATTTTATATTAAAATAATTTTTTAAACTAGAAAAACAGCGTCGTTTTATGTATGGACTGAGCCTTAATTCTTAGGTTTTTCATTTTATAATAAAAATTTAAAATTTAAAATAGTATATAAAAGGACGAGAAATAATCCATCGGATATGTTGTTTCTCAAAAATGCCTTTTATAATCGATATTTGATGCACTAAGTAAAAATATTTAGCGTCTTAAAAGCTAACTCTAAAATTTTAATTTTAAAATTTGAGACAAAAAATTTTCTATAGATCATAATATTGTATATATATAATGGCTAAAAAATATATTATGATGAATTTCACTTCTAGTGAATGCTAAATAATTTAATAAATTGCTATTATAAATTTTTATTTATAATAAATTCATAAAGAAAGTAATTATTGTTCTATTAATCTTCTTTGTAAACATGCAATTTAAAAGTGTAACAATATCAAAAAAAATGTATTATATTAATTTTTTATAAAATTCATAGGCAGAAGTTTGTCTGATTGGCTAATAAATTCAATTTAATTTTATATTATTTATACAGTTTAGAGTACTTT
>CAJVQA010000700.1:0-30901 GCA_910591915.1 Cetraspora pellucida
ATTAAAAAATAAAAAAGTTTTATTAGTAACATATATCAATTTTAGATGAAAATTTTAATATACCATACATAACTATAAAAATGATCTACATGCCCCCTACCCTTAAGGAATAGATTTTTGAAATTAGATTTAAGAAGGTCAAAAGGAATAGTAGTACTTTTGTAAATATTAGAATTGCTACTATAAATAAGGTCAATTAAGAATTCTGGCTGTTGTTTAGCCATTTTTAATTATATTTATTATATATAAAACTTAATAAAATATATAATATTTAAATCATTAATAAAACATTTTTGTATAAATATTCTGTATCAAGTGATATAGAATTTGCAATTAATTTCATATAATTCTATACAAAATTTTATATTAAAAAATTTAAGTATTAATTCATAATAATTTCTTTATATATTTTTTTATAGAATTTATATTTATACAATATTTATAATATTTGAAACATTAAGGGGTGTGGCGACCTAGTGAAGTGGTTAAGTTGTCAACTCCCAAGTGGCAGGTCCAGAGTTCAAATCCCAGTGTCAACAGAAAATTTAAAAATCCTCTCTGTGTTATGGTTAACTGTCTTTCGCAATTGGTTAAGATAAGACACCTGTAATCTATATCACACCAGCATACTGGCAGATCACATGGCATTTGTGTAACAGTTACATGACATTGTCCTTTGGGACAAGGTCTGTGGTTACATAAAAAAATGCAAACCAGTACTGGGTAGTGCAAACCTACAATAAGTCCTTATGGCCATGTAAATCATAGAAACCAATAAAAGAAAGATAAAAGCCCACTTGAAAAACCTGAGTAGAGAGGTACCCAAGCTTTCAACGATGCTATTATAAAGACTAGACTTATGAAACATAGCTAGAACTTGTAAAACTAAGCAAATGTGCCATCTTTGATAAGAGACTGGATGAACCAACCAAGCTGTTAAAATTTTTGGGTTTCAGAAAAAAAGGGTACATGCTAGCAAACATGTAAACCAGAGGTACAGTTTTGCCCTACCTTTCCGGTTATCTGAAATAGCAGCTTGATGGAACTTGAATTGAATATCAAAGTAATAAGGATATGTTGTGAAGTAAGTACCAGAGTTGGGGTGAACTCTACAAAGGCATAATGGTTTAATGGTACATCCTGACCACCAATGTTGGTCTTAGCTATAGCGATACCAGGTCAGCTGTAAGAATAGGATACAGAAGATTCTGAAAGGTTTAGTACAAGGTCAAAGGTTCTAAAGAACTGCTTTAAAGACTTAGTGGCCATGGCATATTTTCATTGGCATCAGCTGGGATCATTAGTAGGCAGAGGTAGGTGGGTGGATATGGAAACAGAGTGGTTAAATAGGGAACCTACAAGTGGATTCCAGGTATGGCAGCTAGTGTAGAACCTTGGGCAGACTACTTAAATTAGACAATGACTAAAATTGTATGAGTGGCTAGTTGTACACTCTCTCTATAGTTGCCTCCTGTGGTTGTAAAACAACCATTAGCCAAATATACTATCAATAAAATCCTGGGTCACAAGTACTCACCTTAATATTTAAAAAAAAAAAATTATTTGAAACATTTATCTGCAACATTATATTACAAAGTTTTAACAATAAATTAATGATTTTAATATTTTTGGCACAACAACTAAGATTATACTGTAACAACTTCAAAATAACCTTTGGTCTACTATAAATATCTTTCAACACAACTAACCTATTATTGATAGATACAACAAACTTATTCTTAATTTTAAAATTATTCATTTGCTTTAACATCTTAATATTGCAATCTCTGTCTACTATAATATTTATAGTCAAATATTATATACAATGCTTATTAACTAATTAAACCTATACTTATACAATACCAAAATATATTATTTTTATAAAACAATTAAGAAAATTTAATATTCTATACTTAGAGAACTATGCACTACTGATAATAGCATTTTACTTAAATAGTAATATCTTTTATTAAGACTATATCAATTGACAAAAGAGAAACAATCTTTGTGGTTTACTTCTTTTAAAAACATAATTATATCAGATAAATATTGCAGAACTATCTTATCTTACTTCTAATTACTCAGTACCAACTCTTCTATATACAATACATATTCTATTACAAAAAAACAAAAACCTTAGCTTCTTATTTATTATTTTAATAATAAAGAAATCATTATTGATAAAATTTACAAATATATTTCTAACTTTAATTTATTCACAATTATATATTAAAAATTTAATATTAATTTAGATTATAATCAATATTATTTACTTTTATTTATCAAATACAAACTATATATAGAATGCTACCTTAACTTAAATAAAATTAACCAAATATGTACTATTAATATATCTGCAATTATTTTTTCAATGTTTCTAGTTAGAAAAATCTTTAACAACCTTAAACTTAATGTTAATTACATTGATCTTATATACTTAACAGCTATTAAACATTCTTTATATATATCTTCTATAGCTCCTAATATTATTATACACAACTTTAGTATTATAAAAATTTTTAAACCAAATAGTTGCACTTATAAGCTTCAAGATATATACTTATTTAATTCTACAAATAATAATTTTATCTTTTATAATAATGATTTTATTAATAATATTTAATCAGAACAATGTTCTATGAGTATTAAATAGATTTAGATTAATGAACACAATCAAATTATCAATAAATTTTTAGCTTAAATTTATTTATAACCATTATTTTATAAAGCTAAATTAGGTTTAATTCTATTTGCATTATCTACTATATCTTGCAACTCATCTATTAACATCTACACAAATTCACAATCTGTTATTTCAAAAATTTATATACTATTACTAATTACAAAATTCTAACAAGTTATTCAAATTTAGTATATGGCCTTTATAGTATGCTTTATTTAATATTATAAAATTTTTTAATCTTTAAATTATTTTTTACAAAGCTCAAGATTATATTGGTAATTCTTTCAACAATCTTGTAGACTCTTTAGCAAAAAAGCATATACTTCTTTAACCTTTTATCTTTAATTATATAAATATTTATAATCTTATCATATTCTTCAATGAAAACAAAACTTTATTAAACTACCAACTAGATATTTTATTAAGAATATATACAAAGCATATATACTGGCAATATGTTTTTTATAAAAAAAAAAACAGTAAATGAATGCATCTAAACCATCTCATAGACTGAACTGCTTTTGGCTTTATCTTAATTGCAAACAAAAACCTACATCTTTTTATATCAATTTTAAGCTTAATCAACTCAAACTTTTGGATGTAAATTACCTAACTCTCTCTATAGATCACTAAAACCAAGTTTTCTTAAACAAAAAATTCAATTTTTCTTAATACTTATTAAACTAATAGTTTTCAAACTTCTAATTAAACTTTTACTTTACAACTTACTGTTCTAAAAACAATATAAATTTATTTATATTTATTCTTTATATAAAATTATCTTTATTTATATACTTTTTAATTTTCTTTAATTTATATTTAACTATACTCTTTTACTTTCAATTAAACTAAATATACTAAACTTTTTATTTTTAACTATACTAATTTTACAAAATTCAAATTACTATATTACATACAAACCAACATTTTCTAAAAAAACACACCTTCTTATTTTCCATCAAATTTTACTAAACAAACTTATTTTCTTTTATTAGACAAAAATATTTAGCTCTTTGAGATGATTATTTTAATATATATTTCATCTTTAGCAGACCAAAACTTATTAAGTTATCTATATTTCTCTCTAAACCTCTATTTAAACTCCTTTCTGAAATTTTATTGATCAATTTTAGAAACTTTACTGAGTTGTCCCAGAAATTTCACTTTTTACCAATCTTGAAAATAACCAAATATCTAATATTTTTTAAAATTTCCTCAAAAGAACCTAAAAAATTTATTGTTAATTTCAAAAAATTAATTTTCTTACCCAATTTTTATCTTTTTCATCTGCTTTCTTTTGTTACTTATACTATAAAATACTCTATTCTTACTATAAATTACTCAAAATGTCTTTTTCATATCTCTGTTCCAAACTATTTACAACTTTAAATCTTTTAATTTTATTATCAATCATAATTCTAAAATGAACCCAAAACTATAATCTAACAAAATTATTTTTTAAACTGATTCAAAAACTATTTTATCTTAGAAAACTCCTGCTTATCTATACTTACAATATCTAAAATTCAAATTTTAGATTTCTTAAAACCAATTCTCAAAGACTTCTATTCTGGCTTAATTATTAACTCTACAACAACTAAGAAACCAAATATAAAAAGCAATGTCAGTTATTAATTTAAACTATAGCAACTAAAAAATCTAAATTTATTATAAACTTAATTTTAAACCTTAATTTACACACTACTGATACAAACAATATACCTTTTAATATACTTAGATAAAAAAAACTAGCTTACTAAATTTACATATATTCTTTTTCATAAAACAAACTACAAATAACTCTTTAATTCACACTACTTCATTTTCTTTTATTTAATTAAAAAATGATTTTAAATTGCTATAAACCTTGTCAGACTTTATCTATTTCTACATAACAAATACCAAACTATTAATTATTAAAAATTCTTTTATGACTTACAACTTAAACTCATCTATTCAAAAACTTTTATACATATAAATTTGTTTGATCATCTCATAGCTAATGCCTAATGGTTCATATGCTTTGTTATTAGGAAGTTAATTGATAACTTCAAGAACTTCTATAAAAGAGAATTTCTTAAGTGCTAGTTGATACCATGTAGGATCGATGTTTGGTTTAGGTTGATATTCTTGTTGCCACATTGTGTTAAATAATTGTAGTTAGATGTTTCTGAAAGCTGTCCAATCATCGAAGTGTTGTTGGATGTGTTGTTTGATGAGTGATGGTTTAGTGATAATGTTGTTTAATTCCTTAATGTTGTCAAACTTGACAGAATCTTTGTGTCGATTGAGTATACTATTGATTATTGATGTTGAACTATTTTGAAGTTTAGTACATCTTTTGGCTATGTTATTATTAATTTGTTCTCTTATGTTTTTGACATTTTCTAGATTGCATATATGATAGAATGTTTTTTACTCTGTGTTGGCTGCAGTTATCCAGTCAGGTAGAAGGTTAAGATCTTGAGACAGTGCAGGTATATTGAGATAATGAAAAGAGTTAAGTTTATTAATATTTTGATTTTAAAGTATAGACACAGAGGTATGATTGTAAGATGCTGCTTTAACTTGTCTTATGATGTTGCTTAGTTTTTTGAGTCCTGAATGTAGTTTGAAAACATTGGAGGAAAAGATGTATTGAAGTTATAGACAATAAATGTTTTGTTTGGAATATGTTGAAGAGCAGCTAAAATAATACATATTTGAATTTTGTATCAAGTGGCCTCAAGTAATTCTATAGTATTAGTTGTAGAGAGAATATTGTTGTTTTGAAGATTAGATATAACTTGGTCAGTAAAGTTTTGCCAAAGGTCTTGGTTTATTTGTTTATAAGCAAATATTCTATACTTAGTTTTGGTTGCTAATCACCATTTCCCAGTAATGGCATAAGGAAATTTCCAGAATAATATCAGTATATTATGATTACTAAGTATACATTGGTTACATCATCTGTGTAGTAGAAGGTTATGTATTGGATAATAGAATAGTTAGCCCAAATATAGTCAATACAACTGCTATATCTGCTACTATGCTATGTAGAAATTAAGAATTGTATATGTTTTGCTAAATTATACATGTTATTGTGTTGAAGAAAATAAATAAGTTTAAGTTTGATAGAAGATAATTGTAAATTGTCAGAGACATTGAAGCCACCCATAACAATTAGTTGTATATTGTTTATATTTGCTTCTTGAATCTATTGTATAATATTGTTTTAGATGAAAAGTCTAAGTTGAAGGTTATCACGAGGTAGGTAAACTGATATAATATGGAATTTAAAGTCATGTTTAAAGAGGAGGTGAATTGCAATAGCATATCTAGGAAAGTTAAGTGTTTTATAAACATGTAGTTTGAGATGTTTTTGAATCATAATTGTTGTTCTGGCTTTACAATTATCAGTACATGACCAATAATAAGTAAAGTGTTGGGATTTAGAAAATTTAGCATATACATTGTTTTGTGAGATTTTAGTTTCTGTAATGCTAGCAATGTTAATGTTATAAGATAGACAGTAATTCTCTCATGTTTGTTGTTTTAGGTTATCATTATATCCTTGTGTATTATGTATGCATATAGACAGATGAAGTAGTTTGTATAAGTTAGATGTAGGTGTTTGAGCTATTAGATTGAAAGATGTAGATTCAGAGATGATTTCTGACCAAGAAACTGTATGATTAGATACAAAAGTAGATGGTAAATTAGTAGATAGTGATGCTGAAGATGAGTTAGCAAGAAACAGTTGCTCAAGTAAAGATGAGTAGATGTTAGATGAAGTATTGTTTAATGTTGTTAGTAAAGATAAGAGCTTGTATAATTCATATTGAAAAGGTTGGATAAGATTATGTTCAGGCAGAATAGAATCTAAGAGGTTAGTATATATGTGTAGCTCAGTTTTGTTATGATTAATAGATATATTAAAGCTATATTTGAAGGAATATTTTCAAAAATAGAATAGAAATTTACTGAATGTTATATAGTAGTATATGATAGGTAGGTTGTATAGTAATAGAAATTTGTTGTAACATGTATTTGTTCTTGCAGAAGGTGAAGTGTTAAAAACAGGAACATGAAAGGTTGGATTGTCTTCTACAGGGTTGTTTACTATTTGAAGCTCAGCTTGCACAGCTGTGGATAGTACTATAGTCTGCCCTATACATTGGGTCTAACCATCATTAACTTAAGAAATAATGTATTATAAATTTGTAATTTTTTAAAAAAACTAATAAAACTAAACAAAAATATTAAATAACTATTGAGTGAATGAAACTTATTATCAGTAAAGATACCAATAAAAATAAAACAAAAGTATCAGATAACTATTAAGTAAGCAAAGCTTAGTCTTAGTAAAAAAAATTAATAAAAATAAATCAAGAGTATCAGATGACTATTGAGTGAATAAAGCTTACTCTTACTAAAGAAACTAATAAAAATAAAAATGAAGTATCAGATAACTATTAAGTAAAGCTTACTCTTTAACTCTAGGCCTTATGCAGCAGTTTATATATGATGTAATAAAATACTATGTCAAACATACTATTATATATAAATATTATATATTTATAAAACAAATTCATAATAATAAATAGTAGATTATGTATATAAAATTACTATATCTTATTATACTTTTAGTAATAGATATATTAGAAAATAGGTAATCAAGATTAGTACAAATTAGTTTTGCAAATAAACTTGACTATATATTACTTTAAAATAATGTGACTTAAACAGAAAAGAATAATGATCATGTCTATCAAGTATATGAAAATTCAGAACAATACATGTAGCTAAATCAAAAAATATATAAAATTTCATAACTAATTAAGTGAAAAAATCAGAGACAAAATTTTGATCATTGGATAAAACAGCAAAATAGGTAATTTACTATGTATTTTTTTAATTTTGAAAAGTATATAAAACTTTAATTATATAATCTAATAGGTATTCAGATTTAAACTGCTTTTTATTCAGTAGCATTTAGCAAAATTCTGTAAGAGAAAATATTTTTTGCAGATGCTGAAATTATATAAAATTTCATATTGTTATATTGTACAACTTTACAGATGTGAAGTTTGCAGATTTTGTATTATTTTTACATTCTTTATTTATTATCTGCCAATAATTTAATCAGAATTTTTTTTACTATAAATTTTTCATCTACATGCTGATCAGTTCATATAGATACATAATACAGATTTTTTATTGACAACTAAATTTTAATTTTAATTATATTAGAACACAAAAAGAAATCTGAAGTCTATTCCAAAATAGACAAACAAAATTTAAAAAGTAAATATTTTTTTAATCATATACTAAATCCCAAACTGAACTGAAAATAAAAAGCTCAAACCTTTAATATAGTTAACATAAAATTTTAGATAATTATACTTCATTAATTAAACCAAAAATGTACTTATCTTTACATTATTATTATTGAAAAAAAAAATTATTTTGAAGCTAAATTGCAACCAAAAAATAAAATATAAAGAGAAGCATTGAAAGATTATATAATATTAAGAACTAAATTAATATTTATTTAATATTAGTCCTATTTTTAAAAATAATATTTATATATATTTCTTTTACAAGAACTATTAAAAAACTAAAAATAACAAAAATAAGCATAATAAGAAATAACAATTGAGTTAATAAAACTGATACAAAGATTAATTAAAGGTTATATATTATCAATAAGCATTTTCTTTGTTTATTAAGAAGTTAAAAAGACAAAGAAAAATAATAAGAAGAAAAAAAAGAGAATTATAATTTATGTTTATTTAGTTACACAATTAGTATTCATATAAAAAGTTGTTATTTACTTTTTAGTTTATTAAAAATGTTATATCTAACTTTTATTTTAATAATAAAAATTTTTATAGATAAAAATAAAAGTATTAAATTTTTATTTGACAATAATATTTTGTATAAATCTATAGAATATAAAATATATAAAGCAAACTTGTTTTAAAATAATAAAAGATTTACTTATATAAATTAAAAGTACAAAAAATTAGTTTTAATATTCAAAAATTTTTTTTTTTTAAAAAAATATATGAAATGCAATCTTACATTGATGTTTGACTATTTTTGGCTATCTAAATGCAATTATTATTTAATTAAAAAGATGACAGCCCATTCTCCAAATACAATAACTAATTATATAAAATTTTATCAAGAATTAATTATTGATATTTTAAAAGATTATAAAGATAAAATTGATAATAAAGAAATTATTGATGAAATTAATAAATCTTTATTTAAAAAAAATATCATTATGATAAATTATTGATGATGTATAGATAATTGGTAATATTGTAAGAACAGAATAAAAATAATGTTTTCTGATAAAGATGCAGAAATGTGATGAAGAAACAAATAAAAATATCTTAAATAAATATATTAAAAAAGAGTCTATTGTTTATACAGATTGTTGAAAAGGTTATCTAAATATCATTAAACTAGGCTTTAAATATAAAACTGTTAATTATTTAAAAAATGTTATAGATTCCAAAACAGATATACATATAAATACTATAAAAGAATTGTTGAATAACATCAAGTTACAAATTGCCTTATAAAATCAAAATAAAGATTTAATTAAATCATAATTATTTAAATTTATTTGATACAAAGTAAACAAAAACAAAATCTAAAATGCATTTATCAAAGCACTACATTTCATAGCATATTATTAATTTGATAATATCATTTTGTAACAATTGTATACATTAATATATGCTAAACTTTAGTTTAACCCAAATATATAAATTGACTATTTATATATTTTTTTTTATTGCTTTTGCTAATGTTTTTAGTTATAAACAACTATTATCTTTATTGTGATTTTAATTATGGTTATATAATTTGTACAAGATAAGTATGCAACTAGTCATATATATAGCTTTTGGCTATCTATTTAAGTAGTCTAGCTGCAGGTTCTATACTAGTTACTATACCTATAATCTACTAGAAGATTACTTAATTAAATACTCTAATCTCTATACTATATTTGACAAATAATCATACAAGTTCCTATATATCTAAGTGCTATCTAATCTAACTCTAATCTTCCAATATGTATATTACTTTATAGCATATCTCTAGTATTTATAATATATTCTTACTTTTAGCATCAGACTTCCAATTCAGATAGCCTAAAAGAACTATAACCTGTCTTTAGTATATTAAGGTTATAACATCCAATATTCTTTTGTTCTAATTTGAAACTTCTAATAGCCTGGTTAGTAGTACTTCTTATTTAAGATTCTTGTTTACTTAATTCCTTTACAGTAATATCTGTTTCTTAGATTTAGTTTTTATAAAGATATTATCAAAGATCATGCTACCTCTTTACTTAGATTTTTCCAAATGAACTTCTTGTTTTCTGATTTTAACAGATTTACATAGTTACAAAAACTTATCTAATATTTATATTACCTAATACTGATTTATATTTTTTTTTGTAACCTATTACACAAATGTTCTATAACCTGCCAGTCATATTGGTGTAACTGTCATTACAGATATCTTAATCTAATCATTAGAAACAGTTACCATAATATGAATATTATATAAGTAATTATTCAAATTTTTACTGTTAATAAGATTTGAACACCCAACCTACTACTTGAGAGGTTAACAACTTAACCACTTTACTATGTTGCCATATTCAAATTGATCAATTACATAAAACTAATTAAAAAAGAATTTAAATTGAAAAGAAAAAAAATTTATTGAAATATAAATATATTTTAAAACTATGCTCACAATATTTTTAAAAAAATAATTAAGAGTCTATAAAGAATTAAATTACTTAAATATAAAATCTAAGTTTTGAAACAGTATTCTAACTACTTTAAGGTTTGTTTTATTTGAAAAATGCCTGGTTTGAACTCTGTTCTACAAGTAGATACTATTTTTATTTTAATTGGATACCTAGAATCTAGAGAATAACTATAACTTAAAACTAATAAAAATATTTTAGTAAGCAAATGATTATAAAATAAAGTTTTATCCTATTAGCAGGTTTTTTTTTTATTCTTCTTATAGATTAAATTTAATTTTCTTTTAATAGTTTTATTTTACTTCTATTTTCATTTTTTCATACTTAATTTTAAATTTTTTTTTTTGTTTTTCTCTTTTATATGAGAAGATGTCTTCAGATTGACAGTGTACCAGAATTACAAAAATCATTATAAATAATATTTACTAATATAATAAAATATAAAGAACATATAATTTCTTTATTAAACCTGCAACAAGAAAGCTATAATTCTGAAGAATACAAAAAACATGATATATCAGAAGAAATGAAGAAATTGTTAAAAAAATACGTGAAACCCAAATTAAAGATAAAACCAACTTAATGACATCTAAAGAAATATATCAACTAGAAAAATTCTACAGAAGAGAAATAATGAAGTTACAGGAATATGAAAAATTCCTCAAGAAAATACAACAAAAATCAAAAAAGACGAAAGAAACTAAGTATCTTAGAATATTTCCCAGAACAGAACGAAACCGATATGTAATTTACTCGGGAAAACACCAACTGTTCATAGACTAAAATTAGCAGCGGTATTACCAAGACTTGAACGACAACAATTAATTACACAATATTAAGAGAACCAACATATAACGGAAACTCATTAATAGAATACGGATATATTAAACTACTGCCATACTTATAACACAATAGAAACATAATTGAACAATACTCCTTATCTATTAACCGGATCACCTAAAGTATAACTGACCCCAGATGTGTAATAGCGCCACAATCACATGATTAATCTGTATATTCGAAATTAAATTATTTCGGATCTTAAAAACTTTAGTGATAACAGAACATTATATAATAATGTATAATAATTATATCTTTTAATAACATTTAAAGTAATCATGGTTTGCTTCACTTAAGATATGTATTAATCATGTGAATAAATTTGCCACAAAATTCTAAACGTTCAAGCGGAGATTGTTTCACATGCCACATTGTTAATCGACTAATACTGTACTAACGTTATTAGTATCGGTGTGAAAATTATAACATGTGCATGATGTTTCACAAATTTTAAAAATTCTGAAGTTCTACAAATTCTGAAATTCTGCAAATTCTGCAATTCCGCAAATTCTGCAATTCTGCAATTCTACCAAAAAATGAAAACCCGATTGATGCTAATTAATACAGTAATAAGTAAAGTAAATTGTTGAGATACAGTATTTACTACGTAAATGTATTTGACTTGGTGTATAAATTTGCCTAATAAAATTTCGAATATAAATTCATCTAGAAGTCGTAAAGTGAACGGTAAAATTTATAAAAACATCAAGGATGAAACAAAATGTATCCACAAGAAACGACAACAAAATTGTGTTTAGACAATATGATTCGCGTAAAATTAAAGAGGCATCATCTCTTAATCTTCAAAAATTATGTAAATCAAAGACCAAGAATTATCAAGAAATTCTAAATGATTTAAACGATTTACTTAAATCCTCGCCTGCGAATATTAAAATTATACTCCCTTCATATGAGTCATCATCTAAGCTCCAAAATAAAATAATCACTTTGTGGAGATGTTTAGCACGTGCTAGGAGGTTAAATAATCGAATTGATACTCTTGTCTATGCCTTTTATTTGGGTCAACTACTGGAAACAGTGACTAAACCAGAAAAGACCATGTGTACTAAACTATTAACTAGATATTTTATTATGGTGTCTATGAGGACATATTATATTTTTGAAAGACTTGGTGTTGAGCAAATTTATAGGACTTCTACCATGAATTTAAGAATGATCTCCAGGTTGGGATCCAGTGAATTTCAAAACTTAGTAAAATTAACCGATTTAATGAAAGATGTATTGGTTAATGTTAATGTTAGTTCACCCCAAGGAACAATTTTGGAAAAATACGGTCACCGTTCGGTTCGACCCAATTCAGCACAGTTTGAAGATATAAGTCAGTATAAATTCTTAATTAACCAAGAAGATTTAAAGAAACTTATATCGATTATACATTCACCAAAAATTGAGTGTCCCCTCTCCTATAAAACATGTGACCAGTAAACTTTCGCATACACAATTAGTATTATTTTTTATATTTAAATGAATCGCTAATATGAATTTTATTTATGTCATTCAATTATTATGTGGCCTTATATTTTATAAATAACATTAACTCGTGAAAGAAATTATTCTCATAAATTAGCAAATTTTAGAATTTTTATATGAATAATGAATCGGTTCAGTATAATAGAATGTACCATAAAAATCGGACATCATAACTCGATTTAGTAGTCAGGGTACTTCTTTACGGAGTACACCATATAGAACCGATTGTTTATTACGTCTACCTATTATAATACATATAGTTGTAAGAGGATATTTCTTAAGATACCCGGGTATAAATCATGGTCAAACCTCTGAAACTGATAAAAGGGTACATCTTACGGGGTACCCATGTCCGATGTTCACAAAATGTTTGGTATAAAATAGTGAACTGCAACGACATTTACAATTAAAATGCATTAAATGTATTCATAATGAGAGACTAGACATACATCTCGAAATTGTGCGAAACAGAAAACTATATGTTTATTTATTAAATATTTGTGAAAATGAAATATTTCTAAAATACCAAAGAATAAGTTTATTACATATGTCATATCTCCTACATAATGATCGTTCAAATGTTTATGCGTCAGAAATTCGAATTATGTACTAAGAAACTAATGAGGTTTCAAAGTTAACGGATTTCAGAATTTTAAAAGATCGAATTTATAATTACGAATGGTCAAATAAGCGAATTGAAATGATAACGTCTGGTAACTCTTATTTCATAAATAAAATTCAAAACTTAAAAATTTTAAATATTTTATTTCAAACTACATCTATTTCATTTAAATGGATTCTTTTAACTTTGAATCCCAATAAGGCCACAAAAATTTAATTTCAAACTTTTAAACAGACCCGGCCGCCGGCATTGTTTTTTTTTAATTTCATATATATAAATTTATAAAATTTTTTTTTTAAAAACCCACCAGATCATTAAAACATATAAAATTTTTTCTACAAGTTTTCAAAATTTGACCCGGTAGGGTTATGAAAACCAATTGATTAATATTGCATGGCCTAAGTAGAATTTATCTCACATTTCTATATTAGTACTACGATATTTATCACATTTATTACTAAGTAGTAGTCTCTAGAATTTGAAAAAAATAGTGTATGAACCACAGAAGATAATCAAGCCTTTTGCTATAACGATAAAATTTTTTAGCTGGATTAATAATTTGCAAAATCTTTTAATTAAAAATTCTTAGCATGTAAAGTTCTTTATTAGTATTACAAAGTAGCTTTTTAAAAAGAAAACTTTTTTACCTTCGAGAGGAAAAATACTCAAAGTGCAAATTTCCCACTATAGGTGCAGATTATCAGAGTGCCTATGTAAAAGTTTCTTAAGATCACGCTTTTTAAATATACCGTTGTATTTCACGAAATCAAAATTTATTTAATGCAATTCGCAATGTTCTATTTTTGTTAACATTAATGTTCGTATGGTAATGTAATAAAAGCCGTGATTAATAACACCATTGTGACTATATATTAAACGAACGATAAAGTATCATCTCTTCCCGCTTCAAGAAGGATGCATTTATTTAACGAGCCTTTATTATTTATATCGGGCATATTATTATAGTGAAATTAACGCGCATTCTATTAGATATATTTTGTCCTTAATAGTTATTATGCCTGTTATTTAGTTAAATGTTTAATGATTTTACAATCTAATAATAAATTTTGGTAGAAACTGATGCTTTGTCTTAGTAAGGAATAAAAATTTGTAAAAATAATAGGCCACAATTTCTAAATTCTGCAAGTTCTACGAATTCTGCAAATTCTGCAAATTCCACAAATTCAATCAGTTCTGAAAATTCTTCCAAATCAAGTTACGAAAAATAAATATAAAAAGTGACAAGTACCTCTTCTTAATTTTTACGTACAAGTTTTTTACCTGTCGTTAAATAATTAATTATTTTTATTATTTAAATTAATTTTTTCCTATAAAGGTAATTCAGTGAATTCAGTGTAGTAGGTTAACCTAAATTTTCAGAATTGCGGTTTATTAACTTTTTTTTTTTTAGATTTTAGTTGACAAAATAATCGACAAAGTACAACGTCTAATCATTACAAAACTTCATTCAAAATGCGAAATTCAGAAAAGAAAAATTATTATAATATTGCTCGTGAAGATTTAGAGAAATTAAGTGGAGACATATCTGTGGAAGAAGATATAAAATTATCTAAAACTCAAAGGAAGATAAAAGTCATATTGCGAAAATTGAAAAGGGCTAGAAAACTTAATCGAATTCATACTCTTGTTTACGCTTTCTATCTTGGTGAAATTCTGGAAAAAGCGTGGGAAAAAAACACATATAAATACAATAAAGATCTGTCAAGATACTATGCTGAAGTGTCTGTGCGAGTATATTACCTTTTTAAGAAGGCTGGAGTTAAACGAATTTATCAAACGACCAAACTGACTTTGGCAACGATCTCCAAACTGAAGGCCGGAGAATTTCAACAACTGGTAAATGACAATGATAACAACGATGATAGTGAAGAGGAATCATCATCTCAGGACAACAATGATGCTGAGGAATTATCACAGAATGATGATACTGAAAATAAGTCATTTCAAAATATTGGCCTCCCACAAACTAGCACTAGCCCCTCTCAAGAAACTCCGCAGCAAGTTAATCCAGTTTTGATTACCATCGATCGACATAACGACTATCAACTTAGCTTTCATCCAAATATTGTCTATCAATCGTTTCAGGGTTACTCTGGCTTTTCTGGCGCCCACGCTACTATTGGTTCCCAACTGCAGAATGGCTTAGAATTCTCCAATATTACTGACGGTTCTCAAGCCTACACTGCCGTTGGTCAATCAACTCAAATTGCCACTAATACTAATACTTTTCAAAATATGACAGTCCCACATTTCCATGGATCATCACTTTAAAATGACTTTCGTTGACGAAGAATAAAGATATTGTATTTCAAAAGATCACACGCGTTAACTGACTAGATGCCACTAGCAGACAGATTATGAGATTACAATTGTATAAGTTTTTTTTAGAAACTTTAACATTGTGATATCCTAATAATAATTATAAAGAACCTCTTCTTGAAAGTATGAGCCCATAATTAAGTCATATATATTGTTCAAATTAAATAGAATACTGTACACAATTAAGTTTTAGTAATACATACACACAGCATAAAGATTATAATCAAGCATATTTTTTTATTTTTCAAACTGTATTTATAATAAAATGATTTTGAATAAAATTTATATCATGTACCATTCTAGATAAAATCCATAATAGATAATTCTACCAAAATACGCGAAAATGATTTCTTTTATGCTTAAATGGGTAAACCAACATATTCATTAAATATGCATAAAAGGTTTATTCCGTGGTTTGTACGAAGAACTTATTTAAAACAGAGTTTCTTAAAATTGTCATGAGTTGTACGAAGACCTGAAAACCAATTTTTTCGTATGAAGAATAAATATAGATTTATTTTTAAAGGTTATTTAAATGATTCAGATTATTCAAAAGATTCAGCCCGAAATACATTTTCCTGTCATTCTGGTATTTCTGTTAATTCTGATATTTCTGTCATTTCTGGCATTTCTGGCATTTCTGCTTACTTTTTTTGGCGTTTCTGCCTACTTTATTTGGCATTTCTGTTATTTCTGGCATTTCTGCTCTTTCCGACGTTTCTACTTTCTCTGTCCTTTCTGAATTTATATTGACTTGTCAAAATCATGTTTAAATTCATATCATATAATCCAAATTATATAAATACCCCATATTCGATTCTAACTATCGATAAATTCGAATATCCTTAATTGATAATTTTCGATAATTTCCTCACTCAGAGCTGAACCGTGTATACTGAATTAATCCCTCTGAAATAGACACAAATTATCTTCGTTTCTATTATCGTAGAGTTTGCCCTTTTGTTTGGTGCATATAAAATAATGCCTCCACAAAGAACACGTACTAATGCGAGCTTAGCATGTATAAATTGCCGATTGAGACATGAAAAATGCGAAAGACCTTCTGGGAAGGACGTTTGTACAAACTGTAGAGAACACAATCGACTCTGTGTTTCTATCCCGGGTAACAAGCGTGGGCCAAAACCACGCAGCCAAAATCCTGGATTTGCACATCTCCAACCTTTTTCAAGTATTAACCTTCATGAAACAACTCAGATCCAGCATTGGGATCAACTTATACCTAGCATTAGAAATAACTCACATCCAGTGTCGAGAGAAGCTTACATGCAGTATCAACTCACACCCAGTATCGAAAACTATTCATACTTGATACCAGGAGTTGACATCCAGTATCAAGAGCAACTTTCATCTGAGACTACTAAATTTCAAAATATATATATTAATCAATCCCCTTTATCATGTTTGCCCTTTTTCATCTATGACGAATCAACGCCAAACGATATGCCAAATGTCACATTAAAATCTGATTCCTTTTCTACTAATTGTGAGGACACTGAAGTATTCCGTTCATTGATCAATTATCCTCAACATCTTTTCTTTCCTACTCTTAAATATTGAACCTTCAACTATTAATCTATCTCATCATTATCTATCCTTTTTTTAACTGCATCCAGCTAAAATACTCGGGCACATGATTATTCGAAACATTCGTCCTATTGCTATACATAATTTTTTTCAATATATTCTCTTTTCGTTGCAATTTTTCTTTTTTAATCACAAACATTTATTGTCGCAAACATTTTTCATCGCAACCATTTTTTCGTAAAACTATTTCTATCTGTTTTTATCATGAACAAAATGGCATTGTGAATATATGCTTTTTTTTTTCATTACGATTTTTGACAAGTATTTCTTTATTACATACCATATTTCTTTTTTTATTGCAAAGAAGCTTCCCGTTATGTCCTTTTTTATGCCATTATATTTTTGTTGCAAACATTTTTTTAACATTCTGTTCTAGTGAAAATATATAACTGAATCTATATAAATTAAAAAAAATTCTCACCATAAGAATAATAAATATCGTAATAAGATATTAAAGAATTTTCATAAACTTACAAATGTATATTCTAGCCTAACGACTAAAATCAGTTACATAATCGAAGTTTAAAACTTTGATTACTACATTCTGATGGTTAATATGTAATAGATATTTCCCATAAATAAGTTCCACAAAATATGATAGACTATCTATGTTGAATTCACGGACTCATGGGATTCAAAAAAAAAAAATTACGAAAATTGTTAATTCAACTAAATCGTAAGGGAGATAATAAATTGTTGCCATATTTCGGGACGCTTCCAAATCTACAGTACAGGACTTTATTATGTTTTCAAGCCTATATTTCTCTTTATATTGCAGAATATTACACTGTGAAAATCATAATAAATATATCTTGCTTCATGAATTTGGAATAATCTTTTGATATGTTAGTTAATCGTAATAATTGACCTTAAATAATGACAAAAGTATTACTAAATATTGGTTTGTAATAATATTTTGAGTTAGATTATATATCCCAAGCCTATTACCCATCTATCTACAGTTCATATTATTTGGGTGCTGCCAAGTGAAACCAGGAATTCTAAAAATAGAATTCTTTAGACAACAGAATAAAGACTTTAATAATACTAATACATGATCAAAAACACAGCGATAATTTATTATTCTAATCAGATTAATTAAAAACACATATTCCGTTATGTAAAAAACTCGATTTTTAGAATTCTTGGTTTTCGTTTGGCGACACCCATTTTTAAACTTATTAGATAAAATCTGTGTAAATATTTTTATATTAGATACGCAAAATTAAACAAAAATCAATTAACTTATTTGTAAATTTTTTTTAGACCTTGTTTGAGAACCGGATAGAGTTTTCAAGAGTGATATTGTTGGTTATGTGCGTGACTGTATATATTTATCTCCATCATAAATAATTTAGTTGCTGTCTAACCAGGTCGCTAAAAACCTACCTGTATTCTTTCTAAACAATCTCTTGAATACTATCCAACTCGTTAAAAGAGGAATTTGTTCTTATACTCTGTAGTTTCAAATTGAAATTATTTAATATGCTATTAATACTCTTATTTTCATTTATCCATTTTTAGCTGCTTTTCAATGATCACTTGATTGGTACCAAGCTTTTGAAGTAATTCGTATATTTTCTATAATTAGAGAATCCTTAAATTTTTAAAATAGTCATCATCTGACGAATACGATTGCGGTCCAGAATAAGAATCTAAACCCTTGGCTTAGACTAAAATTTTCTATTCTTTTAAGGAGTCATATTTATCATTTTATCAAAATTTGTGTTATTCCATAGATTTTAATTTAATTCTTTTTTAGCTGTATTGTATGAAATTTTTAAGTTAAAATATAATCAAAAAAAAACAAGAAAAAAAAATACGACAAAAATTACTCAAACTTACTTTATTTAAAAAGTTAACATAGCAGAGAACGTTGCTTCCAATATTCTATATATTATAAAAGGAATCTATTTGAAATAAAAAAAGAACTTTTCAAATCTGAAGATGCATTCCGTTATTCTCTATATCAAACTAGTTGATCCGATGATCTTACGAATTAACTCTAAAACATTTAAAAAATCTGTAGAGAATTCTAAAGAACATTAGCAAAAATGCAAAATTCAAATACCTAGAAATGCCATACAAGATCGTCAGCTATGACTTAAAAACTAATAATGGGCGAAACTTGTGATCAAAGCAAGTTTTACCGGAATTTAATGCTCTAATTAGTTAAAAATGGCTCGATTTGTGCTATGCTTCTTGTCTATTTTTGGTTCTATTTTATTTCGATTTAGTTGTGATTAGAGGTGGGCAATTAATTCTACATTTGTAGAATTAATTCTAACAAATGTAGAATTGTCGATTGTAGAAATACAATAGAATTGTATAATTAATGATCATATACTAATTTAGTAATTCTAATTCTACACTTGTAGAATTGTAGAATTGTAGAATTGTAGAATTGTGGATCATTAACTGCATTAAAAGTTACATTCTTGATTAGGGGCTTACTCTTTATAGCATAAGTAACGTTTTAACTTTTTTCTTTATCGGTTAATTTTTTAATAGTGAAAATTTATTAAATTTAATTATACACTCTAATAAAACTTAGGCAAAGTAAAAAAAAAGAACGTTATTACTTTAAAGAGCATGTTAAGAGAACTTTAACAAATATAATTTTTTAGCTAATTAATCCGTGATACTCATCACATTTGCTCCTAGTGAACAAACAAGTTAAGTATATGTATTTTTTAATTTCACAAATTTGTTTCTCTTTATTCTTAATTATTCTTAAATTTTATTCTTTTTTTAGATTGGTTATTATCATCTTGATTATTTCTATTTATTTTATTATATTCATCTTCAGAATTTTGTTCTTTGTCACTATTTTCCATATTTAATTTTATATAATTCTTATTTTCAAGTAACAAATTAATTTTGTCATCAACAATAGTCAAAGTAAATAATGTTTTAGATAAATTAGAAGTTAAGATATTATTATGTTTATTAAAAAAGTTTTTTAGATGATTGATCAGTCAAACAATCAATATCATCTGCTATAATGTTAATAATTAAATAAGAGTTTAAAAAAGATATAGAAGAAGAAATTCTTAATATATTAGAATTTAAAGAAATTATTCTTGAATAATCAATATTAGTTACTTTTATTATCATTTTTCTAGAATTTAAAAATTTAAAAAGACTTAATACAAGATAGGTATTTTCTACTTTAATATTAGATTCTAAAAATTTCAAATATTTAAATTTTATAAAATTAGAAGAATAAAAAGTATTTATTTTCATTCTAATATTAAAAGATCTAATAACAAAATTATATTATATATATTTAATACCAAAATGAATGAATTTATTAGTTTGCTTAAGAGAATGATAACAAAAATATAAAACATGCAGTAAGGAATACAAATTAGAATACTAATAAATCCAAATTTATAATTAGAATTTTCATTACTGATATTAGTAGTATATGCAATAGACTTACATTGTTCTAAATTTTTAATAATAAATTTTTTTAAAATAAATATTAAGTTACCAGTAGCAAATAATTATAATAATCTATTTGTAGCAACAAAGCATTTTCACTTAATAGTACAAACAGTTTGTTCAAAAATTTTATATTTAATTAGGCCATATAAGTATAAGCTATTATTTTTTATAATAGTAATAATAACAAATAAAGTAATATAAGATAGCATTTTTTTTTTGTTCAGGAATTATCTAGATTATTATAATCAAAAAACAGTTGATCATAACTTAATTTATAAAAAAAATAATTATATAAATATTATAAATTATACAATTATTAGTATAATATAAAACTACTATTTATGAATGGCAATTCTAGTATAGTGGTTAGATTGTCATCTTCCAAATGGCAGGTCTAAGGTTCAAATCCCACCTATGATGAAATTTAGAAATTATATCTGCATTATAGTAACTGTTTTCTGTAAATCAGTTGGCCTCATGTGACTGTTACCCAGATATACTAAGTCAGGTCTCCTCAGCATTGAAAGCTTAGGCATCTATGCAAATTGTAATGTTACATGTATATAGAGGAATGTTTACTAGTGTTGCATGAGACTTTGATCAAACTTATGATAAGACCATCAGTCATAAAAGACTAAGAAACTGAGGTGATGGAAACCCACTTGGAAATTTCTAAGTAAAAAGATAGCATAAACTTTTGACAGTATTATCGAACTGGTTGAAGTTTATGAAACACCTTTATAGGAACTGAAAATTAAAACTGGATGTCAAATATATGTAGAGGAGCATATAACCAACCAGGCCACTAGATTTGTCAGAGAAAAAGAATACATAAGTATACTATACCAGACTATCTGAATTGGTAGTCTGAAATAAGACTGACAGTTTCAAGTTGTTGCTAGTAAGAGATGATGAAAAAGATGCTAGAAAGATAGGTGCTAGGGTTCTAGTAAATTTTCAAGAGTAGAAATAGTGTAATATAGCAATTAAACAGGTAATCTCTATGACTACAAGTGTTAAGTAACTATAGCATGTTGCATAAAACTAAGTCTATATATGTAGGATATAAAGGCTTTAGTAAGTTTTTTATCAAAAATAAAGTAGTCCTAAGAGTAACGATAAGCATTAGGAACATGAATGGGTGTAGCCTTGAGATATTCTTATAATACAAGGAGAATTGCATATGCAAAGGGTTTAAATAGACAAGACCTCTAGTTAGCTTACAGGTATGGCAACTAGTATAGAACTTAAATAACAATATGTAAGCAGACTACTTAAATTAGGCACCAAAAGTGCATGTGTGGCTAGTTATAACCTCCAATGTAAGAAAGCCCCTGGAGGCACTTATTTTTTAACAAAACTTGAATAAAATATAACATCTCCAAGATAGAAACTTTAACTATAAAAACACAATAAAATAAATAAAACTACTATTTATTAATTGGCCTTATGCAATTATTAATTATTTTATTAGTTTAGACTAACAAAAGATCTTAATATTGTTTTTATATTTAAATTCATTATACTTTTACTAATTATAAAGTTAAAATTGCAAAACAATTTAAAATACTGTTATGAAATATTTTTATTTTTTTCTATTATCTATTTATATGTATAAATTAGTATAGCATAGTAATATGGTTCAAAACTCCAACATAAAGTTTATATATATAAATTAGTACAATAAAATAATAGGGTTCAAAACCTCAGTATAAGGTATAAGACTCTGTATTATGTAATTTGTAGATAACATAATGTAGTAATAGGTTCAAAACCTTAGTATCAGGTTCAAAACTCTAATTTAGGATTCCTAATTCCAATTATAGGTTCAAAACCTCAGTAGTGGATTTGAGATTCAATTTTCAAAATTAGTATAAATAGGGTATATGACCAATAAATAAAGATTTATACTGCAAGATTAATAAATATATACATCATAAACTAAGATATTACTAATATATTCAAAGTAATAAGTAATAGTCTTGAATATATAGCCTAGTATTTAACCTTTAACCTATATGTTGTTACTTACAGCTGACAACCTGTTAGTATTAGTCACATGACTCATAATGACTCACCATTAATCTGTCAATCAGGACCTTCTCAAACTAGTCTTGTCAATTAGTTTATAGCCAAGTTGAGGCTATATCTATGCTTGTAGTACTATGCTAAACTGACAACATATAAGAAAGGTTCTCTCCAATTACAACATTTTTGATGCCAATTGTATGGAAGAATACTGAAGTGGATAAACACTGAAAGACTATATGACTAATTGTCAATATTACTATATTTGTACAAGTAGTTTGTATGAAAGAATACTAAAGTGTATAAATGCTAAAAGACTGTGTGACTAATTATCCACAATTAATGTGTACATACAAGTAGTAAAAGTGTTAAAAAAAGAATATAAATAAGCACTATGTATATAAATAGTAATAATAAGACAAAAAGTATAGAAAAATGTAAAAGAACATGCTTAATGAAATACCTTCTAGAAACAGTTACTATGATTTTGGATAGATAAATAGAGAAAATATTCATAAAAGAAGCAGCCCTCTAGCAATGAAAGCTTGTTAGATAATCTGAACTCACCAATAAACCATAAACAGCAACTAACTCTTAACAACAAGTAATGCAACTATTGCAAGTCATAGTGAACATTCTGAAACTGCCTTAAAAAACTTAATCAGAGTTAAGTGAGCAAAACATAGTGAACTATTTAACATTTAATGAAATAAACCAGGATCCAATAGAATGAATTGAGTCAATTACTGGGCATTCTGTGCCAACAACATTCAAGAAGCTAGGCAAATCATAATAACAAGTGCACATCTATCTGATCTTACTGCATTATAATAGAAAAGTTTTAAAAACCAGAAAAAAGATATGATACTGAAGCAATGAAATAATGATAAGACAAAGTTTTATATACCAGCTTTAACAAAACTTTTGTATCCTATCCCTAATTAACCAATAGAACACTAATTATTAACAAGGTGGCAATACATAAGAAAAATAATAAATTAATATATTGCAGATATGTTGATATTGTTTAATCAAGTAATCTGAGCTGAAAACTAGTATTTTGAATTAACCAAGGCACAAATGTTTATTCAGAAACTTCATCCAAACCTGTCATTAGTTGTAGAACTGTTTATGCTAAATACACTTCAAGAAGCTATTAACAGAACACAAACTTGTAAAATAGCTTTTGTAAGAGGAACAGCAATATGTAGGCAAGCATTGTATTAACAATTAGCTTATGCAACTATCTAAACACCCATATTACTACCACATTAACCAATGTATCTCATGAACTAACCAGTTACTCTTGCACAAGCTTTGAATGCTTCAATGGAGCAAGTTATAGTGCTATTACATAAGATGGTTATGGCAGTAAGAAATAATGATAACAACAACAATAACTGATCACATCCTCTATAAATAGAAACTGACCTAATAGAATAAACTAGCCATCAGTATGCTATGCTTGATAGCAGATAGAACACTATGCCCATGAGTACCCAACCAATAATCATGTCAATAGTAATAGGAATGGTAATAACCCTCCAGTTTAGTGACTTTTAAAAACTAAATCAATAAACTAAGCATAATATTTACACTCTTCTAAGAATTAATGAATTATTGGAAGCCTTCATGAACTTGATCTGATATACAACCCTGGACCTAGCCAGTAGATTCTGACAGGTTGAAGTTCATTTATGTGATTGTGAAAAGATGGCCTTTACAACAAAATTTAGACTTTACGAATTTATAATAATGCCTTTTAGCCTAACAAATGCTCCCACCACTTTTTAGCAATTAATAGATTGTGTACTCCAAAAAGAGATTTGAAACTTCATTTTGCCAATATAGATGATATTAATTTCTATTCTTCTAGTTTCAAAAAACACTTGAGTTAGTACCTTAATAATTTACTACTCTTGAGGACATTACAACAAGCCATTCTTATCAATACACTCTATATGATTACTTTAATCTATCTTAAACAAACTACTTTTCTTATACTACTGGTCATTTCATCTCTAACACCAAACTCTGGTTACTTACTGTTCTCAATAACTAAATAATTATTAGCAAGGTCAGAAGACATAATACTCCTATAGGCCTTATCCTCATTACTCACTGTCACTGCTCATATTAGTTCCAGTTTTCAAATCTATATTTTACTTCTCTCTCAACTACTACATTATGTTCTAGATGTTATTTTAATTCTAATACAATTGACAATAAATGCACTATCTTTATTCCTACAAACCTAACTACAAAACAATTTTGCCATATTAATACTAACAAAACTCTTAACTTATATGCCAACTTTTTTGATATTGCATACACTGTAGCTATTCAACATCCTTTACATATTCTACTATTTCCTTCACTAATACTCAACTCACAACAATTACTATACATCTTTCAATCTAATCAACTTACTGATAGCTTACAGTCTATTGCTAATTCCAACTATAATCTAACCACTATTTCATTTTATACTGATGGTTCTGTTATCAAGCTTGGTACCTTCCAATGCTCTATGGTATAGGTTGGATTTAAGTCAATAATTCTGCATCTATTTACTCATTTCAGGCACAAGTTAAACTCTGGCCATGCTTTTTTAAAACTAAAATCCTTGCTATTCTCTTAGCAATTATAATTGTTTCTAAAAATTGTTCTGTTCATATCTTTACAGACTCACAATCTGTTATTTCCAAATATTATAATATCTGCTTATCAGCATCCAAACTCTCACATACTTATACTCTGTACTTTTCTATTTGGCAAACTTTTATTAACTTTATTAATTCATACAACATTCAGCTTACTTTTTACAAAGTTATTGCACACCAAGATGATACATTTAATAATCTTGCTGACCAACTTGCTTGTAGCACCAAATATTATCCTTTTTAATATTTTTAACTAACAACTCTTACAATCCTGCTTATACTTCATTTATTGACCAATTTCATATTGAAATTTCTATTCAATGTTCTATTTATACTATCTGTTAAGCTCATATTATAATATTTTGGACATTCCACACCATTACCAACAATGATTCATCATTGCTTTTAATATTAACTGAAAAGCCATTTGGCTTTACATCAATAATAATCAAAAGGTTTCTAATTTTGTCTACAGTTTTTATTCCTCTATTTTAAAAACCTTTTATGTTAAAATTCTCTTAGATGAACTATCTGTAACTCCTTTTACTCTTCTCTCTGTCATTAATGTAGCCAAACTAGTTCTTTATTATACTAGAATCTATGTTCTTCTATCCAAACAATCTATCACTTAATCTCTAATTCTTTTAAGTGCATCTTAAATGCTACTGCTCTTGACAGGTTCCCCAATCTTGTTTCTAATTTACATTAAAAAATTCTTACACTTAATAGCTTTAAACTGCATAGCTCCTTACATATGCTATCATTTATTTTTACTTTATCTGGTTTAGTTCTTATTGACCTTATTTCTACTATTCATAATACTTCTATTTCATACTGTACAGCTATTTCTCTTTCTATTGAACTTCTCTGCTATTTAAACTAACAAATATACAAACAAATATGGATTCTATATTGCATTTCATGTTCTGCATAGTCTCAAAACACACTTACTACAAATTTAACTTCTAGTTCTTCTTCCAGTTTACCTTCTATCTTAGTACTACAAATTATTACCAAAATTGATCTTTGGACTATCCAATAGATTAAATATCATGCCCCTCTCTCTTATATTATTACTAATACCTAAAACTAGGTGAGCCTTGGCCACTCTTGTAGATTTAGGTCACAGATTATATGTCTGAGTCTTTATTCTTCATATGTAATTTAAAAGCAAGCTTTTCTTTGTAAAAACTTCAATTGAATTTCAATAAAGTTAAAGGCATAGCCTCACTGTTAATATTTTTTTTAAAAAAAAAAACACTTGAGTCATGTAAACATTATTTTTGGTAAACTGTACCAAGCAAATCTGAAGTTAAACTCAGACAAGTGTTATTTTGAACAAGACCAAATAGAGTTTCTGAAGCATATAATTTCTGGCAAAGATATAACTTTAACTATGACAAAAGTAGCTATTATGAGTAAGTTTCTCTGATCCAAAAACCTTTATATATTAGAAGGGTTTCTAGGTTTGGCTAACTTCTTTCATTACTTCATTAAAAATTTCTCGAATATAGCTATGCCCCTCTACAAATTATTAAAAATATATGAAAATTTAATTTGGAAGAAAAAGCAACAAAAAAGAATCATTCAACAAATTGAAAGTAGACTAACTTTGCCTTTATTTTCACTCACCCTCAGGATGACATTGGATTTGTTTTGTACACAGATGCATCACATCTTGCTCTTGGCACTGTTTTATCTCAACCTAATGATAACAGACTTGAAGATGATGTGGAGTATGTCAATTGATCAATATAGCCTAATGAATGAAATTACATAATAACTGAATTAGAGCATACCACTATTATTTAGGCTATAAAGAAGTTTTACCAATACCTTTACAGATCTCAATTTATAATAATGACTGATCATACTGCTTTGACCTATCAAAACAATATGGCTAACTCAACCAATAGTGGCAAGATATATTATAACTCTCTAGAGTTATAAATTTGTAGTGAAGTACTAACCTGAAAGGCAACTAGAAAATGTTGATGGGCTGTTGCAGATAGAGAAATCTAAATAAAAAAATATATACATAAAGCAAAAAATAAAAAAATAAAAAAATAAAAAATAAATAAATATATATATATATAAATAATAATAAGCATAATCTTAGTAATAATATATATGCAGAATTACAGACATAGTTGTTAAGGGTCAGCTACAATGTTTATGCACAGGGTCTGAAGTGCATAAATCAATGGTTTGGTATAAAATACTAACATAACAGACTCAGAATAATGTAATAACTAGAAAAGGTACAAAAACAAATTAAAAGAAACTCAAGTTTATACAAGTACTCTTTAGTTAGCTATTCCAAAGTGAATTGAATCTATTATCCAGAAACTGCTCTTGATTAACTATAAGTAGACCCTTAACCCAAATTCATAATTTAGTTCAGATGACAGTGTCTTGATATACAAAAAAAAAAAAAACTGTTAAGCTAAACAAATTTTTAAGATGGAATCCAAAGATTATACTAAACTAATTTAATATTTGACTAAGTTAAAACTGCCTAGAGAATACTCAATAGAACAAAATAAAGGTTGAGAAATCTGTTCAGAAAATATATTATATAGAAAGAAGTGCTGTACTAAAAGAACCATCAAGAGCCTAATTGACCTTTGAGAGTATTAAAGCACAAAGAAGTAGTGATAGTGCTGAGAGCTTTACATAATAACCATACATCTGGCCATTTAGAAGAGAGAGTCACTATAGAAAAGGCATAAAGGTGGTACTACTGAAGTCAAATAATAGGGATATTAAGAGTTATATATGGAGTTGTGATGCATGGTAATGTTATAAAAAACCAAAAACTCAAGAAGTGCTGCACCCAATACAGGTAACACAACTATTTGACTGAGTAGAAATAGATATACTAGGACCTTTGCCTTTTACAAAAAATGATAACAGGTATCTAGTAGTGTTAATAGAATATTTAACAAAATGGTCTAAGATTCGAGCCTATCTAGCTATATAGCAGAATCCATTGTTACTTTTGTATTAGAAGATATAATTGGTCAGCATGGCTTCTTTTGACAGATTTTGATAAACCAAGAGACCTATTTTAAGAATCAGATTATAGAGAAGACCTGTAATATAGCTGGTATCAAGTACAAATTCTTATTTATATATTAACTACAGACCAATGGTCTTGTTGAACAGTTCAATTAAACTATTTGTAAGGCATTAGCAAAGTATATAAGTTAGTATCAAGAAGACTAGGATGATTATGTAAACTTTGCTCTATTTGCTTAAAGAACTACCAATTATAGTATAACCAAATATAATTCCTTTTATCTAAAATATAGAAAATAGACTGTGTTATTTGTAAAACTGCTACTAGAAACCTGTTCTGTGAATCCTATAGATAATGATTATTATGAGTCAATAATTTTAGCCTAAGTCTTAAGGTTGGTAGATAAACTGTTGGAAGTCTGGATCAAGGCAAATGAGAATATTTACAAGGCCTAGCAAAAGGAAAAGTAAAATTATAACTGGCAGTACCCCTTGCAGAGTTTTAGAATCAGGAACAAAGTGTTAAGGTACTGGGCAAAGCTAAGAAAACAGTTGTGCAGTAAAGTAGAAGAAAAGTGGTCAGAACTGTACTGGGTACATGATGTATTAGGTAATAGTACATATCAATTATGTATAATGAGAAATGATGAAAAAAATAATAAAAGGGTAGTGCACAGTAGTTAATTAAAATTCTATAAAGCACAAAATAATGATAAAATAAGGTAATAGTAAAAATTAAAATAAAATAAAAAAAAATTTTATATATAAATATGAACAAAAAAAAAAATAGAACAATGTTTTGAAACTTTAAGAAATACAATTCAACAACTTGTGAACTAGATGGAGCTTAACAAAAGCTAAAAGTTAAGGAGAGAGAAGTGATTTTTTGATACTGAGATCAAGAGATTCATAAAGGGTTTGGAAGAACAAAAAGAAGGACCAAGACTCAGCAAATCTATGACCATTTGGCTCTGTATTTTCAAGACTTGGATTATCTCATGGGAACCAAACTCACAATGCCTATTAAAGCTGCTAAAAAAACCTAAAATAAAAAACTAAGTAACATGTATAGTGACAACAAAGGCCTGAATCCAAGAACCAATCAATAGCTGAGATATTGGAGACCTACTACAAAATAAAAAGCTTGTTGTTTGAAAAGGAATGGGGTGACAAAGCATAAAAGAAATTGGCCAAGTAACTTCCAGCCTTCAAAGTAGGTTTAGTGTGTAAAATTACAAATAGTATATATGTTGTTTGCTGTGTAGAATGAGTAGTATATGTATTAAGTTCAATATATATTAATTTTAGTACTAAAATAAATGTTGGATGGAGATTTTCTGAGGCAATGTTGGCAAAAGCAGAAAGGTTAAAAGAGGAAAAAATTTAAAAATAGTAGTAAGTTTGCAGAAGCTCACTCTTTGAGCAAAAAAAGGTGTTACAAAACTTTTTGCATTTTCTTTTATTATCTGTTTATATGTATAAATTAGTATAGCATAGTAATAGAGTTTAAAACCCCAGTATAATGTTTATATATATAAGTTAGTACAATGTAGTAATAGAGTTTAAAACTCCAATATAAGGTACAAGACTCTACTTTGTGTAATTCATAGATAGCATAATGTAGTAATAGGGTTTAAAACTCTAGTATTAGGTTGAGATCCTAATCTAGGATTCCTAACTTCAATTACAAATTTAAAATCCTAGCAGAAGGTTTGAGACCCAACCTCTAAAATTAGTATAAATAGGCCATATATCTAATAAATAAAGATTCATTCTGCAAGATTGATAAATATATATAGCATAAACTAAGACCCTACTAGTATATCAAAATTAATAAGTAATAGTCTTGAATAGTATAACCTAGTATTTAACCTTTAATTCTTATATTGTTACCTATAGACTAACAACCTGTTAGTATTAGTCATGTAACTTACAATGACCTATCAGTAATTCAACAATTAGGACCTCTCAGACTAGTCCTGTCAATTAGTTAATAACCAAGTTGAGGCCACATTTATATATATAATACTGTGCTAAACTGGCAATGTATAAGAAAGGCTCTTCCTAACTACAACAATACTAATTTATATTAATCTTTTTTAATAAGTATTCAAATCCTTTTTAATTATAAATTAGGTTATTTAAAGTAGGTTAATTAATATTAATAATCTGCATTTAGATATAAAAAGTAAATAAACAAGATTAATATTATAGTTTTTTTTTATTTTTTTTATTTTTAAGAGTAAGGCCTGGCCTTGGTCTTTATCAAACAATTTGGTATTACATTAATGAAAATGAGTAATATAAATTATTACATGGACCTATAGCTAGGACTAATTTATCCTCAGCCCAAAACTCTACTAGAGTAGGCTGTCAGA
>CAJVQA010000701.1:0-30895 GCA_910591915.1 Cetraspora pellucida
TCTTGGTACTGATAATTCAAATAAAAAAAATTCATCCCAGAATAACTCAACTTTGGGGAGATATATGGATTTGAAAAGTTTTTTTCAGGTGATGCAATATCTTTGGCCGCCACTGTAGTTAGCATTTAGTAATACAACTTAACTATTTCTGGGTCAAAATTACGGCTGGGCAGCTTTACTTAATGAGTGAGCTATGGTTTCATTAGTAAAATTTTTAGTGATCTTGGGCAAGATTAGTTAATTCCGGCCCTGCCGATCATGATTCCGAAGTATTCCGACCCGGAATTTTGGGGATTCCCCTGTATGAGTTAGCACAATTAGCGTTAGCAATTGTAGCATTCTTGGCATTAATGTTACGTACATTACTGCTAAACATCACATGATATCAAATTACAGGGGTTAATGAAAGTCGTGCAAACACAAGCCACCTTGCTTTTTTTGATACGTATCGGTATTAGAATTTTAATACGTACGTAGACGACAAATTATACGTATTATATTTAATAAATATTATATTAGTAAATATTTACTACGTATTATGTACGTGCGTAGTGAATTTATACGTATGCGAAAATATTTGAACATTTTGCATAATTATATATTCAAAAGAATAAAAAAATTTCAAATATAAAAGAAATTATCGGTGAATACGTATACCTTAATACGTAAGTATTCTACCAATTAATTGAATGTTTGTTCGGTTAACTGGTTAAAGGTCAAACAGTTAAAATAATTCAACGATTAGCATCATTATCACTAGCTAGAAAATTTTTCATTAAGAAAAAAGACCAATAATAACGATAATAAAAATTTTTTTCCATATGAATATCTTAATATGGAAGTTTTAATATAATATGTACCTAAGTGTCTTTGTTTAATATGTAGAAATTGATCAGTAAAATATTTAACAGAAAATGACGATAGAGTACAGAGGTAGATCTAGCATTCGTAATACGTACGTACGTACAAACGTAAAGCCACGTACCTCAAAAAGAAAAGGGCGAAATACAACAGCTGAGGTTTCAATGTTTGTTATTGACGCCTTCAATAATATTATAACCTACGTTTGTACTTACGTACATACGTATGTTACGTCATGAATACTTGTTGAAGAACCTTAGCTCAAAGAATATACTATTTCTGTATAACCTTAGCTCAAAGAATATACCATTTTTGTAATAATTATATATTATCATCGATATCCAATTATGGAATTTTGTGTTGGGGTCCTTTTACATGAAATTTAATTGAAACATTGTAATAAATTGTCGGGTGTAACGTCCTATCCCTGTGCATAAACCGGGTTTACTTGTTTCTGCAAGTGATACGAACCCAAAGAAGAAGGTCATGACATTACGGGTTAGAATAAAGTATTGCCTGATATCGGTATACGTATACTAAGTATTTAATTTTTGCAAGAAAAAAATTTTTATTAACAATTAACAGTTAATTTCTTTGAACTATGTACCCATGATTTTTTTGGTATGTACGTATCAGGTATCTGGTATGTATCGGGTATGTAGGTATGTACCTGATTTTATCTACATAAGACAATTTTCCTTGTTTGATCAATGTCTCTTGCAGAAATGAGTGTACGCCATGCATAAAACTAACCTTACGTACGTACGTACTTGAATCTTAATACATATTATTTGTTAAAACTAGTGCTTTTTTTAGTTTATTCAATCATTGCTAATATCGACATTATTCTAAAAACGATTTAGTAATTATTGATCGATTTTACGGGAGGACAATAAACATATACGTAAAACTATTAAATTCCAAATTTCAAATTATATGTATGTTGTTATGGTTTTTAATGTAGTGTTCAATATACTTTAATCTTGACCAAATTATTGAACTATTAAAATTTTGTCATACATGTTCTAAGACGAGGTCTGCAACTCGCATTACAAATTGCTCACAAAGCTTACATAATCGTTACTAAAAAGATGTAATTTTTAGTTAATCAAAAAGAATAGTATAATAACTTTATAACGAACTTTAAACAATTCATAAATACTTTTATTCTTTTTCCTTAACGTTAAAAACTTATTGAAAAAAATTATCGAACAATCATCGAAGAATTATTTATATTTAAACATTCACTCTATATATTCTATATGAAATTTATATAAACTTGAATTTAAAAATAATGTTTTTAAATATGAATCAGTTGATTCTTATGAATCTTCCAACTGATTGTCTCGTAGAAATTTTAGGTCATCTTAAATATGATACCTCTTCTTTATACTCTTGTATCTTAGTTAACCGTTTATGGTGTAAATTATCCATTCCTTTACTTTGGTGTAGCCCATTCGAGTTCACAAGATACAACAATAAATCTGACCTGATTATTGAAACTTATGTATCTTGTTTCTCTGATGATGAAAAAAAACAATTCTACGATAATATATTTTTAATTCCTGATTTTCAAAAACCTGCTTTCAATTACCCAATATATCTTCATAATTTGGATATTCCCGCTTTTGAAAATGCTGTTAGAAATTGGTTTTATGAAATTTGGAATAATTATGCTCCTAAATCCAGTGATTTCTCTTTATCTTCTTTCAGTACTTGCAAAAGAATAATTGCCCAAATGTTATTTAATCGTTCAATTGGTTTTAGAGCTCTCAAGATGAATAGAGATGAACAAGATCATTCCTTTTATTTTGATATGATTGTAAACTCGGGAATTCAATATAGATTATCAAAATTATCAAGGCTCGATTTATGTTACAATGTTACAAGAAATATTGATGCTAAATTCATTGTTGAAGGAATAATCAATCTTTTCAACACTTTATCTCGTTATGTTCATCATCTTGAACATATTTCTTTTATATTTGGAACTGAAAATCCTAATCTTCAATTCAATGTGGCTACTGCTTTTGTTAATTTAATCAAATCTCAAGAAAATTTATTATCTTTGGAATTATATAAATTTTGGGATCATTCAACAGCTGATGATATTTATTCCGCTTTAAATACTCAATCTAAATCTTTAACTTATTTAAAGATTCTTGGTGCAAAAGATTTCATTCAAATGTTACCTTTCTTGGAAAATTGTTCAAATTTAAAAACTTTATATATTACTCCTTCTATAATATTTAATCATTCTGATTCAATATCTTTTAAAGAAATCCCTTTAAAAAATTTATATTTTCATCATTACACTGAACCAAAAATGATTACTAGTACTATATTTCCAATTTTACGTATGTCAAGTCGATCATTAAGAACTTTAACTTTACAAAGAGTAAATTTAGAACATTTAAGTATAATTGAAAGATATTGTCAATTTATAAAAACTTTAACTTTATCAATATCTTGTTCTCAATTACCAAGATTTTGTCGAATAATATCAAAAATGGAATTAGAATCTTTAACATTAAAAAAAGTTTTAGATGATTGTACTTTTGATATTAATTCAATTCATGATTTAGCTTTATCAATTCCAAAATCTTTAATTAATTTTGGTATTGGTTTTAAAATGTCTCCTCAAACTCTTGATTTATTTCTTCGTGAATGTCCTGCTACTTTAGTAATTTTGGATTTATATTATTATTTTAATATGATTGATGATCCTTATCTTGAAGTTTTTATTCAACATTCTAAAGAAAATATTTCTTTTAAAAGATTAAATTTTGAAGAAGCTCCATCTACTCGTTTGAAAAGTGTATTGGATAAACCTTCAAAATTATTAGAATATGCTATGAAAATTATTTCAATTAAAAAATTCAAATTTGGTTCAAACCCTTTGGATGGACCATTCGGATGGTAAGTTTACATATTTCTATATTTATATGTTTATATGTTTATTTTATATGTTTATATGTTTATATTAATTAATTAATTTTTGAATTTTGTTTATCTTTTTTCATAAATAGATATACGTTAAATCAAATAATATCAATCGACTTTCTTTTTTGTATTAGAACTTTTTTTTTTAAAACAAAAAAAACACATTTTCTACATCTTGTATTTTGTGTATAATTTTTATAATTTTGCCAAGTTGCAAATTTGTCAAAATAAAAATAAAATAAGTGTCATTAGTTAAAGAGATTATACAGTATAAATTTTCACCTACTCTAATTCATTGCTTTTAGTACTAGTACGAATGTTTTTTTTTTAAAATATGAAATTTAATATATATAATATTGATTTTCACGTGTTTTATTGAAAAATCTTAAAAAAAAAGCTTAGTTATTTATCGGTATGATAATATAGCATATAATAATTACAAAAAAAAAAGAATAACTTAAAAAAAATTTTTTTAGGGGATAATAAATTATCATAAAAAAAAATAACACTCTCCTATTTCTAACGTCTCTCTATATAAATCACACGACGACGAAAAAAAAAAACGTGGATTTGCGTTTGTTGATAACTATGCCAATTAAAAAAACTATCGAACAAAGATAAAATATAAAAATAAAAAATAAAAAACGCTAAAATTTGAGAGAGAGCATTTGGTACTAAAAAATTTGTATGAATTTCTCTTAAAATGGTTTGGATGACAAAAAATATATATATATAAAATATATAATGTATAAAAAAAATAATTCGTTTTTTTGGAGAACAATCCTACTGAAATGGCAAAAATGACAATGAACAATAAAGTTAACGATTGATTGGTATGAGTCAATGTTTGTTATTATGTAAGTATGAATAATAGGTCATAGTATATTAGAAAGTAAGGGTAAGGTAGGTTGCTCGATAGCGAAAGGTATGTGTTCTCCATAATAATTTAATTCACCAAAATGAGAGACAAAACAAATTTAAAAATGGTAGGATGAAATCACGAAAAACAAAAAACAAAAAAAAATAAAAAAAAATAGAAAAATAAAGATAAATAATAATCTATCAAGATTTGAATTTTTTTTAAAAAAAATTCAAAATAACGAATTTTTACGCGAAGATGAAGATGACGATCCATCATAATTTATCGACATTCCCGAGTTATACCCATAACTATAATTTCGTGTGGACGTGTTGTAATGCGAATTTCTCAAAGAAAAATCACCGGTAAATAACGGAGGTGATAATAATGGATTGTTACTACTATTATTAAATCCTTGAGAAGATGATGATGTTGACATGTTAACTATACAAGGACATAATTTTCTGAAATCACGTGTTGCACTTAATGGGCTGCAATTACAATTAGAAGCAATTGGTGATTGAACTGGTGTCATGTATGAGGTCGTAGTAGCAACCATATTAGATGTCATATTAGGTGTCATATTAGGTGTCATATTAGAAGCCATATTAGATGTCATATTAGATGTCATATCATTACGAGGAGTAGATAAAATTCTTGGAATATCGGTATTTATAGAAAAAGGAACACGTTTCGGTGTTGGTTTAACCAATACAGGTTGTGAATCGTTTGACGATAAACTAGTGTTTGTTGCTTTATGATTAAGAATCGCATTAATCGATGTTACAGGCATGTGTGAATATGACGACGATGGAGAATCTTGATGCTGAGTCGATTGTGATTGCTGTGAACTTTGTGAATTTTGAGATTGTTGTGATTGTTGTGAAGAATTGTTCGTAACACGACGTAATTTCTCAGATTTCGTAGTAGATGATTGTTGTAATTGTTTACGACCAAATGTTTGAACAAAATTCATTCGAAGTAATTGAGGTCTAAAAGAAGGTCCATTATTTTTAGCGAATTCAGTTTTCTTACGTAAAGAAAATGCCGAGGTCGTATGTTGAGTGATACGTTCCTTATTAGTAAGGACGGGAAGCCAAAGAAGAGCTGTAGGTGGATGAATAAAAGTTTCTTCACCACTTCCAGGAATACCTTCGGTACAAACACAATAATTTCCCATAAAATAAACCGGCCGAAAATTGTTACGTTTTCGAGTAGTAGAGGAGGAGGTGGAAGTGGAAGTGGATAAATTGGTTGTTGAATCATCAGTTGAGTTACGATTTTGCATAAATTTCTTTAAATCATCAATTAAATTAATTAGATTTCTATACATTTTTTTAACTTTTTTATCACTAGAACTTTTTAAAGATCTAGAATTTTGTTCAGCTGTTAAAAGACTTCTAATTATATCTAAAGGATCATTTGAATTTGTAATTTGTTTACAGAAATCTAGCATCATTAAATTTTCATGATGATTAGCATTATAAGAACCATTGGCTTCTAATGATGCACCAATTACCGATAATAATTTAGGTAATCTATCAACTTCCCGTTGAACTATATCACAAATATCTTGATTATTAAGAACATTATGTTCAAAACATCTTAATTGAATACGATAAAGTGATCTTGAACAAAGTAACATTAAAGCAAAGTCATGTCGTTCAGGAGAAATTTCATCGAAATCTATCAAACATTTTTGTTCTTTAGATGTTAATCTACTCTTTACTTTAGGCATTATGAGAAAAGTCGTGAAATCGAAAAAAGATCAATCGGATAAATCGAATAAGATCTAATAAATAAAATAGATCGGATAGATAGAATCGATCAGGGAATCGTAAAAAAAAAAAAAGAGGAACTAAAAGGTATAAAAAAAAATATCAATTTTTTTTTGATAAAAAAAAAGAATTTTTTACCGATATAATTATTTTTACGAAATTTTGACGGGACGAGTTCCGTGGCGGGAAATCGAATGGCAAAAAATTAGCGGGAATTTATATAAAAAAAATGTTGAAATATATATAGAGAAATTTTTTTTCTGACTAATATACAAAACGTTTATTTGATAATAATAATAATGATAAACATAATAATAAATAAAAAAGTATGATTATTGACGCGAACAAGAACAAAAGAAAATAAGCAAAGAAAGCGATCAATTGGAATGCCAACAACAAAAGAATATAATTCACGATTATTTCGAAAAGACATGAAATCTAGAATGAAAAAAAAAAGATTGAAAAAAAAACCAATAGATGATTGAAAAAAGCAAGTAGTAATTCGAATTCGCAGAAGTCAAGGAGCTCAACTACTGATCCCTGCTTTATAATAATTTTTTCTGTATCAATAATTATAACTAGTATAAAAATTTAACCCGCGAAATTTGTCATTATTAATGCTATTTAATTTGTATTACGACAATAAACTTTTAATGATGACGTATTACGAGATTCTCAGGTTCAAACCATATATATTCTTTTGTTAACTTTTTATGTTTAGTAAACAGACAGTACTTGTATGTATAGGTCACGTGTTTGTATCAAATTTGGACGAAAAAACATTGTTCTACAATTTTTATTATTATATGAGCTAAGAATACATACACGAATACATACACAATAAGACCAAAGCAAGAAACCATGTACCAAGATGTTTGAATGTAAATGTCGATTTTAGATTTATTGAAAAGATTACTGGCATTGTTACCACCTTTGAATTAGGGGAATCGTTTACCAATTGTAACCAGGTTCTTTGTTTATTCAGGATTATTAAAGCTTTTTAATTTCTATATGAGAAGAAAGCATTTATGTTCAAAATTAGAAAAGTACGAATGGGTTACACTTTAATTGGTTTTTAATAAAAGTGCAAAATTTATACTTGAATTATATTAACTTGAATGATATTAACTTGTATTTATTATTAACCCTATTATTTACTATTATTTATTTATGATCTTTTAATTTAATAATAATATTTTTAATTTAATAATAATATTTAGATTATAAACTAAACTAAACTATTTTTTTCCCCGGCACCATTTCCATAACAATAATATTATACAATTACGTAATGCATATCTAACCTAATCATATCCGATCGATGAAAATAAACTTAAATTGGTTTAGTGATAATAACTTATCTAGATTTATTAGATTTATTAGATTTATGATCTTAGTATAACTCAGGAGTTTTATTAAAATGGAAAAATATTGAAATATCTAATGGACTACGTATTATTATAGTATTTACAATTAAGAAGTAAGGGAAAAAAGATAAATAGGGGTTGCTACATATTGCCGTATTGTAATATTGTCGTATAGCTGTATTGCAGTATTGTAATATCTAATATTGCAGTATTGTAATATCTGATATTGCAGTATTGTAATATCTGATATTGCAGTATTGTAATATCTAATATCGCAGTATTGTAATATCTGATATTGTAGTATTGTACGCATTGCCATTACGTATTAGTTATTGTATTAAATACGTACTAGTAAAATATTATCGATACATAAAAGAAAAACTCATTAAAAAAAACACGTAATGTTATTAATAACACGTAAGAGATCAAGTAATACCAAAAATGAATGAATGAATGCGTAAAAAGGAAACAAATTGAAATTTCCTTAACTGATGAGATTCTTATTATTCCTTGTATTCTTTGTATTTCTTTGAATCGTTGGTTGGTTTGGGATTATCACCACATGGACTTCTTTAACTTATAACAAAGATCTTTCATTGATGTAAAGTTCTATTTTCGTAAAGATTCGACTATTATGCACAAAAGACAAGAAAACTAATTGATGTTAACCGTGGCGAATGAATGCGTCAAAAAGGAAACGAATTATATTTCAACCATAATTGATTTATTAATGTTATTTGATTGGTTTTCATCATCTATTGTTAAATGACCAATAAAATACAATTGTGTAACGTATTGACACGTGCAGAGTTAGCACTAGTAAAAATAATACCTCAATAACGATAATAAACATTAGATAAACATTTAGTTCAATAATTATCGTTCGTTATGTCACTAATACGTATTATCGCACAAAAATTTTGAACCAATTAAATATTTTGCTGACACTATTGTTCCTGATTTTTTTTGGTAATTTACATAAAGTAATATTTTATCAAGTACAATTCTTTAAACTATTTAGCATTCATAAAAAAAAATGTTTATTGTATGGTTCAACGCCTTTATTTTCTATTTTCGCTATGTCCCCTATGATTTTTTCTTTCGTTCTTTTTTTCGTTTTTCCTAATTTTTATCTATATTAATTATTAAGCTGCATATTTGTATTGGTCATGCATGTCTGTCTGTCCGTTCAATCTAAAAACAATCGGTGATGCGAAAATTTGTTCAAATAATCATTTGTTGAAAATATCCCTCATCATAAGTACAACCTCTTCCTTAGAAATTCTAATACACTCTAATACACTCTAATACGCTGTGTAAAATTAAATGATCCGATACATTACATTACATTCTATATTATATTCTATATTACACATTCTATATTTTGAATTCATCAAAGATTATAACATCATTTCTGAATCGTTAAAAAAATTATGAAATGCTGTTGGTCATTGATCGGATAGTAACGGGTTTGGTCTGTTCGTATAAGTTTAGTCTATTAAAAACTCTGAAATTTGTCCATTTCTCGTTACAATATTTTATTGTATTACAAAGGTTGTAATTAGATTCACATATTACAAGGTTATAAGCTTGTAATTGTTTGAGTGACCACTTTAATCCTTTAACACTTTATACTTTAGACTTTATCGAATATTATATGCATCTTAACAATTTGAATAAACACGAAATAGTGCCAATAGGGATTGTACCCGCATCAAAATTTCTACCTAAAATATATAATCATAATAACTATCTGGATAATCCGAGTAACTTAATAAATCCTGGTTAGGAATTTTCTCTGCAGATAAGTACAAAACTCTAAATGCCAAAAGTCAAGTGTAACTAACATCTATTCAATAATAAAGCGTAAATCGTAAACCTCAAGAAACATTGGTCCGACTATGATATACTAAAAATAATATTTGGTACCTTTATATTGAATTGATGTTCCGATTGGAAGTTATTTTCTAGTTTATAAATCCTGTGAACCAAAGTTGGTCTAATTGTTTAACACTTGATACGTAATGATAGCTTATTTTGCATTTAACCGTTCTGACTATCTATGTCATCATCCAGAATATACCAACTTTGTACTCATTCCCCATGTGCCTATCGTACGTATCATTATGTATTCCTATCTCTTTTTTTTTTTTTTTTTTTTACCAAGAAAGAAAATATTTTCAAATACAAAAAGGTTTTCCTGATAATGATCTTGCATGCTTCATATTTTTGAACAATTTTGATGTTCATTGTAGTAATTGGCTCGATTGACTCGATTTATGATTAATACTTATCATACATTAGATTGATGCGTACTGTAAAGTCTCTAAAAAAGGTGAATTATATAAGTTTGAAAAACAAAAAAATGTGAGCCGGAGATAATAATGTTAGCCAATTATATATTTTACGTATGCTATGTCGTGTTCAAAAACGCCATACCTGAATATTTAAATTTATATTTATTCTTTATCATAAATGGCAAGAACTCGATTATATCTACACAAGGAAAATTTGTATGTACCCTACCTACTTTTACTTTGTCAAGATAAATATCGATAATAATTTCTTTATATTCAGTAAAATATGCAAGTGATTCGTAATTCATGAATGTAATTATCAAGATCTTTTGAAATTCATCTATAACGACCACGTTAATATATATATATATATATCTTCTTCCCGATATAATGACAAATAAATATATGCAAGGGATAAGTATCGCCTATTTAATTTTTAAATTGAAAAATTTTCCATTCTAAAAGTGCATTGATCAAGTACACACCACAAAAAAAAAAAACTTAACCAATCAGAATTCGTATTATATCACGTTATTGTTTATAACCCATTTGGTTAATGGTCAAATGATTTTATCACGCTTGTAATGATCAAGGTCTGCAGGAAAAACAGAATCTGACGCCGAGAAAATAATGACTCGAATTACGAGAAAATAATAACTCGAATTATGAGAAAATAATAACTTGAATTACGTGAAAATAATAACTCGAATTACGTGAAAATAATAACTCGAATTACGTGAAAATAATAACTCTAATTACTTGTTCACAAAAAACCGATCCTAACGGAAAACTAATTAGTTATTTATAAGAACAAAAACATACAGTGAATGGATCAGGAAACCTATCCTTCGGCACCTTTTAGTCAAATTAATTAAAGCATATTAAAGTATATATGAAATACAATTATTATACATTAGCTTAACAAATCAATTCAACCCAAATTTTTATTCCATTTTTCTCAAAACTGAAATCTCAAAGACAACATCAAGCAAAATTTTTGGAATCATGTGATTTTCATCAGTTCGTGTAACCTTACACTTAGTATTCGTTCTCATAGTAAATATAAAAAAATTTATAACTTTGAGCAAGGATTTCTCGACAACCATCCCATTACATGAGATAAGTTTTTTTTATTTGAATTCTGCATATGCGTGGATTCAAATAAAAAAAAATTTCATCAAATTTAGTAGTGATTGTTGAGATATCTTCATTAAAATTTTTAAAAAATAAATTGTCTTATTTGCTCTTAAAATTTGAGTGAAGATATCTAAATAACTATCTATTAATTGAGATAAATTCTTTTTTATAAAAATTCTGTATATTTGTAGGATTCGAATAAAAAAATTTTCATCGAATTTGGTTTTGTAATTGTTGAGATATCTTTCCAAAACATCTTATCAAAATAAAGCTGTCTAAATTATTTCTAAAACTTTGAGTGAGGATATCTTGACAACACTTAATTAAATTCGATAACAACTTTTTTATTTGGATTCTACGAATATATAAAATTTAAATAAAAAAATTTTCATCGAATTTAGTCAAGTGGTTGTCGAGATATCCTCGCTCAAAGTTTTAGGAATAATTTGGCGCAGCTTTAATTTAAATGGTTTAAAAAATTTTTGAACAAAGATATCTCGACAACTACCGAACTAAATTCGATGGAATTTTTTGATTTGAATCCCACGAATATGTAGAATTCAAATAAATAAATAAATTATTTTGTTTAATGGGATGGGATGGTTGTTGAGATATCTTCGCTCAAAATTATAAATTTTTTTTAAGTGTAAGGTTACACGAAATTATGAAATCACATGATTCCCATATAAGCTTCTTACACTGTGAAATCAAATGATGTAAGATCGAAACCTCCTTAACTACGTCTTGGCTGTGGCGGACACATACGAGGTGGTGTCAAATTCGGGATCGTTTAAAGCTCGGCTCCTTATAAAATTACCCGACAGAACAAAGTGAAACGACAAAGACAGACAAACTCGATCAGTCTTGAAGCACTAAGGTGATCTACTAATTTTTTTATTGAAATCAGGTGCTCATATGTTATTTATATCGTATTGAACTGAACTTTAGGTTAAGTTCATGCTCAGTTTAAAATTGAACTGAACTTTAGGTCAAGTTCAAGTTCAGTTTAAAATTGAACTGAACTTGAACCTTTTTTTAAAAAAAAAATTCAGTTTCAGGTTCAATATTGAACTTTTAATCAAGTTCATAATGAATGGACTATGACTTCATTAGTAAAATTTTTAGCACCTAGAAAATGTGTACGTACCAACAGGAGGAATCATCGATGTTCCTTCACCCGGTGTGCTACATATAAAAAAAATATTTTACAATACCAGATCATTCCGTTAGTTCGTGTTATGATTATAATCCCACACCATTTTATTCTAATAAAAATGAAGTGGATTAGTAATAAAAATATCCTGATCCGTTGGGTATTAGCGGAAACGAAGTTTCCGCTTGTACACATACGGTCAGGGTATTTTTGCTAAATACCCAGTGATCTTGATATAGTGATCGGGGTATTTTAATCATAACATGTACTAGTGGAATGATCTGATATTGTAAACTTTTTTACATGTTGCACACCGGGTGAAGGATCAGTCATGTAACATCGACAGTTCCTGTAGTACGTACCAGGTTGGGTCCGGACGATCGTCACTTATTACAACTCTAACGAATGCCTAAGTTTGAGAAATAGAAACACGAGTTGTTCTGCAGCATTTAAGTTAAAAACTTATTCACTTGACATAATTTGTCAAAAAAAATATTTGTTTTTAGAATTTCGAAAGCGAAAGCCTGTTTGGTTTATTTAATTGACGGTCTCAACTTTTTTATAAAAAAAAAGTTTGTTATAAAAATTGCTATGTTTTATCATGAATTCATGACCAAACCATTGCGAAATTTCACGTTTTAAGTTCGTTGTATCCAGAGCCGACAATATATATAATATGTATAATATATACGGGAATTTTTTTTTTAATCGACAAAATCTTCGCAAATTTTTTAGTGATCTTGGGCAAAATTAGTTAATTCCGGCCCTACCGATCATGATTCAGAGGTGTTCCGACCCGGAAATAGGGTTGTTAAATTACAGTAATTTTACGTAATTTTACGTAAGTTTGTGTAAGATTCTGTAAATTGAAATTTCATGTAATTGTAATTTTGAACACATGATATTTAGTTTCTGAGATCAAATTTTCGGCGATTTAGGTTTTACATTTCAAATCGTACATTCAAATCAATCGCTGCAATAATGCTGGCCGAAATTTTGTAAATCTGGTACTTTATGTATGACGTGTGAAAGTTAACATGAAAATTGATTTTCTGTAACTTACGTAAAATTACATGTAATGTAAAATTGTAATTCATGTAACACAACCCTACCCGGAAATTGGGGATGAGTTAAAGATTGAGTTTTAATTATGACGTAAGCTACAATTTTTTGTGGTCTTTTGAATTAATCAATAAACTAATAACATTGCTGAAAACGAAACTCTATTTTCATTATGCTTTAAACAATTAAAATTCTTATTTCTATTTTAAAAATACATGTCGTAAAACTATCGATTTAATAACTTTGGTACGTTAAACTAGAAAATACATTTATATAAATTTTTCAAAACGCTAATTTACTATAGATAGAGATACAAGATATCTACGCGGAAGAAATGTATGCTAGCAAAGAGCGGACAATCCTACAATAAATTCTCATATTTGTTGATCTCATAAACAGCAAATCAGGAATGGGTCCTTTATCGCAAGGATATTATTTAAAAAAAAATTATTAAAAAAAAATAATATAATATTGCCACATATTAAGCTATTTCCATATTTTTATTAAACTACGTCTCCACTATCCACATCCAAATTTCCACTTTCAAGTCCACCGCTATACTCCAGCAAATCATTTTCTAATAAACTTTCAATGTATGGCATATCCGGTTTTGCGAGCGTGTAAGTTGAATGATAAACATACAAACTAATATTTCTTACAAAGAATTCTAATTGTTTAATGCTGGTTATACTATGTAATGTCAGCATTGGACGTTTATTTCCTCCAGGTGGAATTGCATGCGCCCCTGATATAAGTTGGTTACTCGATAAATTGTCTAAGTGTAACTTATAATTGATTTAGAAAGCATCTTAGTATATGAAAAAAAAGTTATTAAAATAACATTGCAAGATTAGAATATGAAATTCAACATACTTTCGTTAAATCTTCATGACCGGATATTTGATCTGATATTTTGTCTAAGAGCGCATAAGGTGAATATTCAAGGGAATGTCTTACCACATTGATGGTGTTTGAGATAAACATCCACTCGTATCTGTGAATTGGAATTTTTTTAAAGTTATTAACAAGCAATATAAACCCAACGACAGTGTAAGACTTGAAGAAAATCATAATACGGTTGAAAACTGCTGGTTTGCAACGCAAATAACAGATCCAAAAATTTGCATGCTGCCAAAAATGTGTTAGCGACTTCAGGTTTTTCCACAGCTCCCTTGGAGCTTTCTTTTGTTGAGGTTTCTTTATAAAGATATGTTCCACAAAGGCGAAGCTAATGTTTAAAAAAAAACACCAGAATTCTGAGCAATTCGTTGCAATAAATATGTAGCAAAAAGAATGGCTAAATATTTTAACATAATACGAACAATTTCGGTAAGGATAACCGGCCAAAAACTTGACAAACGTTGATTAGAAAGTCTGCACATCAGTATTCGGAGACATAAATAAATCTGTAAAAACAAAAACAAATAAAATAGAACAATTATTTATATTCATAGATGACTTAGCGTGAATGCTTCAATATAAGACCCAAAGATAAAATAAAATCTCAATACCTCGGAATGAACCAATTCGGTAAATCCTAATTTAAATAATTCAACCAGTTTTTCATGGATATTGGGAATCTGAGACAAGTATTGATCCATTTTTCCGCAATATATTATGAATGAAAGCCTCCTAAGATTCAGTGCTCGATTTAATGACTCTAGTTCTTTATTGACAAACAACGCGTTGGCAGGTGTAGTCGTTATTCGAGCTATTATAAATTATAATAAAACTATAAATGAACACTCAAATAACCTATTTTCAAGTATAGTAAATAGATAAAATTAAAATTTACTTAGGACTTCGACGAATCTTTCCTTTTCCGATGTCATTATCGTTTGCATTATAGTGCGCCATTTTTTTGCTGCGACAGGTGCCATATTAAAAAATTTGTTGTCTGTAAAAACATCCCACGCTTCTTTACGCCAAACTCGGTATGCAAAGGATATCTTTGAAGTCTCACATAGAAGATCAAGCGCTATTGGATTGATACCAGTACTAAATATTCATAGTGGTCAGAACAGATAAATTCAAAACTAGCTTCGTTTTATGAAAAGAGATTAGCCTTACTTGGTGCGATTTTTCAGAGAAGGTGCTATTACATAGTACATGAGGTTGGTTAGTATGGCAACAATTTTATCATGATCGGCTAACAATCGTCTAATGTTTGGTATTACAATAGCGGCAAGATATTGATTTGTCTAAAGAGAACCAAATTAAATATCGAAATTTTAAAATGCATATTGTAAAAAGATTATTTATCGCACCTGCTCAATCAAAACTTCTTCCTTTGATTTATATGCAGTTTTTTTTTCTTCTTGTATAGGGACAGTAGCACGACTCTTTTCTGTCTCGTTTTCATCAGCTTCTAAAACAATACAAAACATTAATATAAAAGCTTGAGCAGGAAACCCATAAAGTAACATCAACAATGTAAAGTGAATACCTTCAGTATTCTCATCCTCGCCCTCTGGAAGAGGTGTAGAACGCCGAAGCCATAACCCTTGATCAAATGATCGTCCAGATATCAGAATGCAATAATCCAAAACTCGTTGATACACATCCTTGTTATAACAAAAATATTAACATCACATCAATCAAAAAGCGCGCGTTGAATATTCTAATCATACCTGCATGTCTTTCCTCACTTTCTTATCTTCAAAATACTCAGTTGAGCATAGTTTGTCAGCCAACCCATGCATGAATCTAAACTGAGTTTATGAGTTCAAGACACTTATGTATTGCAAATCAGAATAATGTACTAACCTCAAAATATTGGGAAATAAATATTTATAAGTTGTTGCTTGCGCAAAATGGTCTTTTACGTATGATATACATTGGGGCCAAACTTTAGTTAACGGTTCAAGCTCCCCTAAAGAATCACAATAAGCCTCTATAAACCGTAGAATCATTATGTCTGTTCTGTAAAAGTTAAATGTTAATAATAATTAACTAATTTTCATTGCCTTTAAAGAATAAAAAGAATAAATAAAAATAGTTTACAACTGACAATTTAATGGTTTTAGAGCCGGATTTTTTGACTTTTGGAGCCTGTACACCAAGTGATCGACCACGAGCGTTGATTAAAAGAGTGTTTATGACTTTTGGGACGGAAGAGCCAGGGATGACTTTAAGCACTTCAATAGCAGTGCTATCAAATCCCTTTGATGTTGCCTGTTAAATGAAATGGATAAAAATGTGCATTCATAAATTGACATTCCTGAAATAATTGCTTATAAAGATTACCTCAGAAACAGCAGCAGTTATGTCAGGATTCTCAATATACCAAAGTTCGACAAAGGCCTCAACGAGTTCTGCATGTGACTTTTTGTAAAGCTCTTCTAGCAAATTCTTGATTCGATTTTTTATTCGTGCCTCTGTGTGTGCAAGTGAAATATCAAATGGACATATTCCGGCCTTTATTGGTCGATTCGAAGAAGACGCATCTTTGAAAACGGTCCATATATCCAAAATGATAGTCACAATATTTGGAAAAACATTGTACAATATATAATCTCGGGGCTATAATATAGCAATTAAATGAATGAGTATAAAGCATATTTGCTTATTTAATGATTTGAAAAATATGTTCTACCTTTTGTTCTGATGTTGATGTCGATGTCTCATTAGACCCAGAGTCAACTGAGAATACGCCTGTTACATAGCCAGTTAACGTAGGAAGACCAAGTGCTGCATCATAGGATTTACTTCCGTGTGATGTAATATCACCATCGTCAATTGTATGCTTATTCAAACAATCTTTCACTATTTCTTCAAATCCATTAAGCAATGTAATGATATCCCAATCAGACATCGCATGCTCATCAATAGATTCTGATGAGTTTGGAAAAATAAGTTCACTATTGCTTATCATCAAAGCATATCGATGCTGTGTTTCTGTTTTCCAATGTTTTAATTGTTCACATATACATTGAATCAATGCTATCAATACAGGGTCGAATGATTGTCGGAAATAGGGTATAGATGTTTCAATAAGGTCCATCCACTCTTGTAAAAGAGGTCGATTTGAAAGTTTCGATAATGCCATAGTCAGAACTTTGGTAAAAAGAAGCGTTAACCCACGAAAATGTTTTAAATCACTAGTAACTTCTTCTTTCGTTGCAGAGCCAGTATGGCCAGTCGGAGAACTTGAATAATACGGCTCTATCGTTATCTTCTTTGACAAAGATGAATTTGAAGCGAAGGAGCCATTTGCAAAATATTCATTCGATTGACCCACATTTAAGATAGTTGAATGCAACAATGGTAAAAGCTTTGCCTGTAAATCTAGATGCTTTGCAGAGATACAATAGAACATCTTGTGCAAGACAGTTTCGTGGACTAAATAAACCATTTCATTACTAATAAATTCGGAATTTTTTACTAAATGAAGAAGAAATTCAGCAGCGTGCAAATGGATATGTTGATTTAACATATTCATAGATGAAGAAGTATCTAATACTTCAGATTTTATATATAGCAATGCAATTTTAATAAAGAGTTCACTGTAAGTCATAGGGCTCAATGAATTCTCACTGCCTTTAGAAAGCCAGGTGCAAGAATTGATTAATTCAGCCTTAACGGGCGAGATGCGTATTGCATTTAAAAACGCTTTCCCTCCAACTCGACACATTGTAGACAATGTCTCAAAAACATAATCTACTTGGGCCTGATTGAATGGCTTCTCATAATAAATAACTTCAAATGTTCCATCATCTATTTGCAATTCTTTATTTTTGCGAATAATCTTAGAGTCACATAAAAATTTGACCATAGGTTGTAAAATTCTTATATAAGATTTATTGTTGCGGTTCCACCTCATCCAAGTTTCACCTGCACGACGGCTTGAAGGATTTTCATCGCGTAAAGAATCCAACACCAAAAACATTTGTTGAGAGAATGCCGTATCTGTGTCATAAAATTCAGCAGATAGCATCCAAAAAATTCCAAACCGTTCAAAATTTGATAGTCTAACCGATGTATCCTTTTGTATCAAGTACTCTGATATTACTGCTTCTACATAATTTGTGTGAGATACATCTTTAAGCTTCCAAATAAGCTGAGATGATCGTAAATGCAATACATTATAATGAGGGCCCAAAAAACGCCATAATGTATCAACAATATCACGAATTTGTTGTTTAGAGTCTAACAAGCGAGGTGGGATAAGTCGCCTACCGATTATAAGATCGAGAAGGGTCGAGAGTGCCGAATCAATGATATCAAAGCTTTCGACCATGTAACAGCATTTCAGTAATGAATCGACCCATTCTCCAGTAAATAATTTCAATACCACTGATTCATACTCTTTAGTATCACGTTCAGTATGATAAAGTTTCATTGAAACGGCTCTTAAAAGTCCGCAAGCACGATCTATTATTACAGAGAATAATCTCTGAGTCACCATCTTATTATCATCACTCTTGATAAGTACATATTTGGTAATTATACAATTCAAAAACCCTTGTATAGATTTTAATAGTTCTTCAACCAAAAGCCGCCCTCTTATTCCACTGAATTCCTTGTTCGCAATATTTTCAATTCCACAAGAATAAAAATTATTAATATACATTATAGGATCCATTCCGGAAGAGAAATCCAGATCCACTTGAGACGGTTTTGCGGACGAAGTATTTTCGCTTGAAGAATCAACTTTGTCGGCCTGTGATACTGGTCTAATGATAGTGTTCCGTTTCTCTGTTGTCAATTTATGAACACGATAATTAAAGACACTATTCGGGATTTTTTGGAAAATATCTAATGCTAGTTTTAAAGCAGGTTCAACTTGTGAAATATAAGCAGTAAATTTTGAATCATTCGCAAAGCTCTATCATATAGAACCAAATAATTCAAATATATGAATATAAATAAATAGGTTTGAAAACAAAAACTAATTCATATAATTTAATTACTTGAAGTTTACAAAGTAGAGCAATCAAAAAGAATGGCAAATGAATTTGTTCGATTTCTTCTTCATGTAATTTAAGTGAATTCAAAACAAAACCGACTAAGTCTAACGCCTATATGCGAAATAAAATATTAGACAATAATAAACTGGAAGTAGGAAGGCAACTTTAAATTTTTACTAACAGCAGTATCTAGCCCGTCCTTAGATGAAAATTTATCAAGAAGGCCATATAATTTCATCCAAATTAAATAAGGTTCAAGCATTTCCATAAACATATTTGCAGTTTGTAATAACTTGAAAGAGTATAAAGATAATTACTATATTTGAACAGTTTAAGCGGAAATTTAATGGATATCACATTTATTACGCTTACATCCATTCCGAACTCTGATTTATCAACATGATTTTTTAGTGACCATAAAACATCAATAAACAATTCTTGAACGATCGGTTGTCCTATTTCCCATTTATCCATCAATGAGATCAAGATCTTATATGGTCGTTGGGCATCAATCAAATCGTTTGCATCCATAAAAAAAGAGCTCTTATATTTTTTCAAAGCAAAAATAAAATAAAGAAAATAGTCAACACGTAAAGTAATGTATTCTCATACCAGAAGTGATTACTAAGAAAATACCTTTAACGCGGAAACGACTGCAGATTTAGCATGCACCTGAAAGTGATCAATTTGTTGTTCTACATGCTCGTCAGGCCCTAGGAGCCATGCATAAAGTCTTCTGTTTAATGACATGTCTTTTCGCAGAACCACTGAGGTGGCGGATTTCATTAATAGTACAAGGTCGTCTTGCTGCATGATACTTTGAAGAATGCTTGATCGTTAATAATGATGAAAGAACAATTGATAATACATTTCATTCAAATACACACTCTCCAAAATTATCGACTTTTAATGGAAAATTAACCACAAGTAATTCAAGAATAGCCCGTTGAACTAAAACCTGTTTATCACCTAGAGTAGCAGAAAATGCGCGGACCATAATTCCAACATCGTCGCCTAGAACCACGGCTACATCTTTATTTCACATGAATGATAATATCTGTGAATTATAACATAAATAACCCACAATAATATATCTATAAAAAAATAAAATTACCCTCTTTTGATGAAATCTTCGGCATGCGCCGAGATAAATAACTTAGTGCTGGTGTTCGCAAAGCAGGGCAAGTAATTAATACAAGCCACATACTTTGTAGAAAATAAGACTTTTCAACGATTCCAGATAAATAGTCGAGAAGAGACAAAACCTTAAATTCATGAGTGATGAATTAATGAATTGGTTGTTTATATGAATAAATTTATGCAATATATTGTGTACTTTATCAAAGAATTCACCCCCTTCCTCTTCAAGTCCAGGTAGCAAAGCAATGATAAAGGCTTTCATGACCGGGCGGAGTCGTTCCTTTAGCGGAAACATGTATTGTTCATATAGTTCTATTAATTGAGGCTATGAAATAATTTCTTATTATTAATATAATGCAACATTACAATAAATTTTTCTGAAAGCATCCTGAATATATAAATTAACGGTACCTTAACTGACATAGCAGCGTATTGAAAAAATGGAAACAGCCCCTGGGAGTAAATGGGCAAGTCATCTGCTAATTGTTCGATCTAATCATTAATACACCCTTTATGAATTTCAGATCAACTATCATCGAAAGTTTAATGGCAAATTACGGAACAATAAACCGTATTAATATACCCCTATAGTTTTAAAAATGTAATCATAAACTTCCAAGGCTTTTTGATGTACACCCGGTGGTAGTCCAGGATTTAAAGACTGTGCAAGTCGTTTTGCAACCAAAAGCTTTCGAGGAATTACGGGAAATTGAGGGTACGCTTGAAAAGCCTAGAAATTTAATTGATATTAAATTTGTGCGAATCTAGATCCGATCTTGAAAGTTACGCACAATCATTCGAAAGCCTATTCACCCTTAAAAGTTTTCCTAAAAAAGATATGAAATCGGCCCACTCATTAACTTCTTTATCAAAGGATTGTAAGATTCTTTCCACTTGCTGAACATATCTTTTGTAATGAGGGTCTTTGCGATATTTTTCTAATTCTCGCATTTTTCTTAACGTTGAAAGAAAATATATATTTTTGCCACGTAAGAAATATTAAATTTCAAGTCACACAGCAGTTTATTTCTGTATTTTTATTGGCTGATAAGCAAAATGTTTGTAAATATAAGATCAAATGATTGACGCACCAAAATTTCATATGTAAAAATTTGCTTCTTCGACTTATCTAATAATAGAAAAGTTGTCCGTTGAATTTCTCTAGCATTTGAAGGTTCTTATTGAATTTTAAGGGTAATTGAAAAAGAATGCGGGCCTAAAGTTAGGCTAGTTTTTTACATTTGTTTATAAGTGATGTACAGTAGGCGGCAAAAGTGACGCCCGATCTGCACATCGATGCACGTGAGCAAATAAAAGTGCTTGATTTGCCTCAAACTTGAGTATTTTGGAGCATTTTTTTTTTGTTTTTTTGCTTCTTTGACGTCGAAATAACAAAGTTAACGAAAAGAAACAAAAAAAATTTATGAAATGTTGCGCACCCAAATGATTGACAAAGAAAAGGGTATGATACTTGCTTATATTGAAAATATGAGTGCTGAGCAAGTTGTTTATAAGATTGGTCATGACCCAATGATGGTTCAAAGGTTTCTAAATAAGTACAAGAAGATAAAAAAAATAATAAATTTACCTTGCTTCAGATGTCTTTCTGTTCTAAAAAAGAAAGAAAAACCATCATATTGAAAAAAAACATTAAAAGAGAGGCATAAGTTTCTGTGCAGTATTATCAAAGATTTAAATCTACAATGCAGTCAGAGGATCATAGTTAGAACTTCACACAGTTTTGAAGTTCATTTTCATGTTACTGTAATGAAACTTTTTTTGTCAAACAACAATATAAATAAACACATAATTTAATATAACCAAAATTTAAACAAAAATTCTTATAAGTGATAGTAAGTTATTTTTTTTAATAAAATAAGTGTAGAAATAGGTAAACAATTCTGTTAGGTTCAAGTATGGTGTTATGCAGATAAATGATATAAACATAAGTGTTTGTTGTCAAATTTTATAAGTAGAAGGGTATCAGTAATGATGTAATTATACTTTGTTAATAAAATCAAAGGTCTTATAGTTTTTTTTAGTAATTATAAAGATTCTAAACAAAAAAATATATATTAAGATTCTTGAAAACAATCTTGTATCATTTATTGCTATTACACATTCATTAGTTAGATCGAATCTAATATTTCAGTATGATAATGTTTTTATATATAAGGTAACAAAATGGCTTGAATTAAAAAAAATCAATTATATAAATTAGTTATTATAATCTTCTGACCTTAACTCAATAGAGAACATTTGGAAGATTGTAAAAGACAATATTCAAAATCAGAAGAACTTTCCAAGAGATGTGGATGAGCTTAAAATAGTCATAAAAGAAATATGATCAAATTTGAATATGTCGATTCTTTGGATTGTTGTAGAGTTAATACAGTGAAGAATCAAAGCAATAGCAAGTGCAAAGGGTCATGCTTGTAAATATTAAATAAATATATAAAAAAATTTTATGTATATATGGCAGAAATTTAATAAATAAAAATTTATTATTTTAGTAAAAATTCAGATATTACTTTTGCTACCTACTGTATATTATTTATTAAACATCATATAAGAATAATATAGAATGTTGTCAACTAAAAAAATCCATTTTTATATTTTTTAAAAAAATGAGTTTTTATTATGATTGACATTTTTTAATTATAAATAAAGGTTGATTTGCATAATGAAAAATTAAAATAATATAAATACCTATTACTTTTAACTAATCAAAATTATGAAATTTGATTAATTTGAATTAGTTTGAAAATTAAAGCAAATGATTAAACAAAATTATCTCAAAATGAGATATATGTAAAAATGGGCCTTTTTAGCTGATAACTAGAGTTTAGAATATAGAGAAATAGGGCATGCCTCTAAGAGCATGCTCTTAAAGTATGCCTCAAGTTCAAAAAGCATACCCTTGTTATATGATGTTGAAAGTTATTTTAATTAGCCAATAAGTTCAGATAAACTAAAACTGTAGATACTAAATCAATCTGTAAGATTTTTAAAAAGTTGTGAACTATGTGTTAATCATATAATTTAAAAAAAACATGCTCATAAGCATAAAGAGCATGCCTTAGCTCAGAGTATATCTATATAGACATGTTTAATTTTTTTCTTATGTTCTAAATTCTATTGATGACACTAGTAAATAACAATCTTATAAAATTGTTATTTACTTATACTATAATGCTATCTACTTATGAATATATTATTATTTACTTATGAATATTATTTACTTATGAGTGTAATGCTTTCTATTTATAAGTATAATGTTACTTACTTGTCTTATTATTTGAGTAATGTACATTTTGTATTTGGCTCATCAAAGATAAGACATTTATAGTCTGCTCATCAGATAACATGTAATTTGCATTAGCCTTGTTATCCAAGAGTTATCAAAATATACAGGTTGCTTGATATGCAATTTCTATTTTTCATATTACTCAAATGACAATCATAACAAATTTTTGTCATCATTTATATACAACATAATAATAATATATGCCAGTTTAGTAATTGTAATCAATTTCTACTATTAGGCTACATGGGCAAAAAAATATGCTAACAATGTATTCAGTTACATATCATTATTTGCAAGCCTGATATGAGGGCTATGCTTAAACTGATCACATAGTGCTCTAGCTTTTTGGTTAATTTTTTGATGAGGCCCAGATTTGAGACATATAGTGCCAAATTGTTATCCTATTTGGTAACTCAAAGATGAGGCACATAGTGCCAAATTGTTATTCTATTTGGTAACTCAAGTATGAGGCATGTAGTGCTAAATTATTATCATTTATTTTATATTTATTCAAAGCATAATTTTTTATAATACATATATTCTTAATAATTTTATCTTGAGTAGACATTGATTTTTCTTTGAATTATGTAATTAAAATAGTATACTTTATATTTAACCACTTTTTTTATAATAATTATACCTTGACTAGACACTGATTTTCTTTGAATTATGTATACTTTTTGTGTTTATCCAAAGTATAACTATCCTTTCTATAATAATTATACCTTGATCAGACACCAATTTTCTTTGAATTTATATCTTAACTAGACACTGATTATATATACTTTTTGTGTCTATTCAAAGTATAACTACTCTTTCTATAATAATTATATCTTGACCAGACACTAATTTTCTTTGAATTTATATCTTGACTAGACACTAATTATGTATACTTTTTGTGTCTATTCAAAGTATAACTACCCTTTCTATAATAATAATTATTATTATTTTTTTTTTATAGTTAAAGTCCCTATCTTAGAAGATATGATGTTTTTATTCAAATATATTAGAATAAAGCATGCCACCAAGGGCTCACCTTACATTAGATATTATAACTAGCCATATATGCACTTTTGGCACCTAATTTAAGTAGTTCACTTACACATTATTATATAAGTTCTATATTAGTTGCCATATTTGCAAGCCAACTAGTAGTCTTGCCTATTTAAACTCTCTGCATATGCAGTCCTTCTTGTATTACAAGAACATCTCAAGGTGCCACCTATTCAAGTTCCTAATGCTTATTGTTACCCTTAGAACTACTTTATCCTTGATAGAAAACTTACTAGACCTTATGTTTTACATATATAGACCTGGTTTTATGCAACATGTTATAGTTATCTAATACTTGTAGTCATAGGGGTTACTTGTTTAACTGCTACATTACACTATTTCTACTCTTGTAAAGTTCACTAGAATCTCAGTACCCAACTTTCCAGCATCTTTTCTATCATCTCCTACTAGCTACAACTCAGAACCATTAGTTTTATTCCAAACTACCAATTCAGATGATCTGATATGATATACTTCTGTTTTCTTTTTCTCTGACAAACCCAGTGGCCTGATTAGTTATATGCTCTTTTATACATATTTGCCGTCTGGTTTTTAATCTTTGGTTTCTATGAAGGTGTTTTATGGGCTTCAACTGATCCAATGATACTATCAAAAGTTCATGCTACCTCTTTACTTAGAAATTTCCAAGTAGGTTTTTATCATCTCAGTTCTTTAGTCTTCTATGCTCAATGGTCTTATTGTGGGTTTGTACCAAAGTCTTATGCAACACCAGTTAATATTCCTCTATGTACATGTAATATTATACTTCGCATAGATGCCTGAGCTCTCAAAGTTGGAGAGACCCAACCTGGTGTACCTGGGTATCAGCCATATAAGGCCAACTAATCAACAGGAGACAGTTATCATAATGCAGATATAATTTTTAAATTTCATCATAGATAGGATTTGAAACTTAGACCTGCCATTTGGAGGATAACAATCTAACCACTACACTAAGATTACCATCCTTTTCTATAATAATTATACCTTATCAGACACTAATTTTTTTTGAATTTATATCTTGACTAAATACTGATTATATATACTTTTTGTGTCTATTCAAAGTATAACTACTCTTTTTATAATAATTATATCTTAACCAGACACTGATTTTTTATCTATTATATGCAATCTTATATTTTGAATTTCAGTCATGATCCATTGTGCAACACAAAAATGATTATCAAAGAAGCTAAATTTTGAGTTTCTGACTCATACGTACCTTACCTTATATATCAGAAGCACTTATTTGAAATTTATCTTAATCAAAATCACATGATACAAAAATTTCCTTTAAAGGCAAGATATCGAAATATTAATTTTTTATTTGAATTTTTTCTGCATTCATTTGTAAGAAGCAACAAAATCCCCTTACCTAAGATAAATAACTAGTTAAATATAGCAATCTCTCTGCTTTAGAAATTACTACTTAATTAGATTGTATTATCTTAATAACAGTAATTATACATATTCAATAATTGCTAAAGATTTATTTTTCAACTTTTTTTTGTATGAAGTAGTAGGAATACCCATTTTAGTATTAAAATTTTACTTGTATTCCAGGAAAGCAATTTTATTCATATTTTTATACTCTTTTTTCCAATAATTTTGGTTATTTTACATTGAAAAAACAATCTTAAATATTCATTGTTCTAACTTTTCTAAAGATATTTAAAATTTTTGTTGTAAATAAAAAATAAGCATATCTATATCAGATTTGTTTTTAATAATAAACTCTGAAGATAAAGAAATTAAAGAATCAGATATCTTTTTTTTATATATATTAGCTTCACAAGTAATAATATCAACATGGCATATATTTTGATAAAAATTCTTTTTATATTCTGCATCATATTAAGCTAGAATTTCTAAAAATAAATCTTCTTTATTAATTACATTATTAGATAAGTCAAAAACTTCATGCTCTGTACATTTTGAAGTAATATTATTTGTAATAGGTATAAAATCAAAAAGATTCTAAGTTTTATTAATCAATTCTGGTTTATATAGTAAAAGAATTAGAGCTATAAGGAAATATTTAAAATTATTTATCTTTATAGCTGTTATTTCTTCTTGAGTTATAAAACTAGCTTCATCATATGGTTTGTAATAAATCTAATAAGTTTTTTTTCATACCTTATTAGCTTTTAAATCTATATAGTTTGCACTACTCCTAATAGTATAACTACATCAATTACCTAGTATTGCATTAATAAATTTTATTGTAGTATTCAGATTTGGTATTCTTTTAGCTCTGGTCTTAAAACCAAAAAGTAACAATGCATTTTCTTGAATTTTGACAATTTTTTCTTGTGATTGCTCAAAATTCTTAGCTATATTATTATCAAAAAGAATCTTTGTGTCATCTATATCTTTGAAGCCTATTGATTAGACAAGATTATATACTATCTTCTATTGTTTTACTGAATAAAATTTATATAAATCAACTAAAAAAAGATCTATAAATTCATGTAAATTTTTCTACTAGATTTCTTCTTTAAGTTTTAGATTTTCTATTAAATTTGTTATATTGAAACCTTGTCTTCTGAAATATGCCAGTCTCCTAAAATGTTGTAAAGGTTTAGAACTATTGTATGTTTCACAAAATCTATATCAATGGGGTGTGGTAATCTAGTGAAGTGATCAGATTGTCAACCCTCCAAGTGGTAGGTTGGGTGTTCAAATCCTATCGATGGCGAAAATTTAGATAATCACCTATGTAATATTTGTATTATGGCAACTATTACCAACAATTAGGTTAGGATACTTGTAATAGTGGTTACACCAGCATGACTGGTAGATCATAGGGCATTCGTGTAACAGGTTACATGATATTGTTCCTTAGGACAAGATTGTAGTTACACAAATGAATGCAAACTGGCAATAGGCAGTGCAAATACTAGATAAGTCCTTGTGGCTATGTAAATCTGTTAAAATTGGGTAACAAGAAGTCCATTTGGGAAGACCTAAGTAGAGAGGTAGCCAGATCTTCAATGGCCTTACTGTAAAGACTAGCCTTATGAAACAGATACCAAGATCGAAGTAACCAGACAGGCAAAAACCTTTAGGTAGAGGTATCACCAACCAGGCTGCCAGATCGAGCTGAAGGAAAAAGATATCAGGCTGACCTGATATATTAATAGACTAGTCATAAGTCCTATTAGGCTATCTGAATTGGGAGTTTGGTGAACCAGCAGAGGTATACTAAAGTATTTCAGATATGCTATGAAGTAGATGCTAGGGTTTATGTGAACTCTACAAGAGCATAGCAGTTTAATAGTTAGCCCTGACCACAAGTGTTGGTTCTGCCATAGTAATACCTAAGTCAGCTATAAAAATAGGTATAGAAGGCTCTGGAGGGTTTACCTTAAGGATAAATTAGTTCTAAGATTGAGATGATAATCTGGGCATCTGGGATAACCCAATGATGTTAATACAGGTTACAGGTTCAGAAGGTTTAAAGTAAAACACCCAAGCAAAGGTGTTAGATACAGCAATTGGTGAGGAACTTTCAGGCGAACTCCTTAAATAGGTAATATAGAAAAGTTATACGTGTAGCCAATTGTATGCTCTCTTGTAGTGGTTCATTGAACCACAATACCAATAAATGATTAATAAAAGTCAAAAGACCAAAAAGATTACCTTAATACTAAAAAAAAAAAAAAAAAAAAAAAAAATCTATATCACAAAGTTTAATCCAATCATCATTATTTATTCTCCAGTCTTTAGTATTATTTTTATTTCCAATATCATCTAAAGCATATATTTTTCACAAATAATCCTATTGTAGAGTTATATTATTAGTAAAAGAGCATATAGGATTTGGCTTAAGAATTTCAGCTTCATCAGGACTAATATCTAGAGCATTGGCTATTAATTCTACATCAAAACTTTTAATCTCTTTCTTAATTTTCTTAATAGTATAAGAAACTTTACTTCTGTTAACTTTTTCTGTATCTTCTGCTAAAATTAATTCAAATGTTATACCAGTACTAGCAATGAGACTGCATAAAATTTTAGGAAAGTATTTGGCAGATAAGTGTTTCTGATATTTAACCTCAATATAAGTTTCGACTACTAATGATAAGTCAACAATATAACAATCAGAAATTTTGTTCTATTTATGATGGCCTTTGATTGCTATTGGTAAATCTTCAGGTCTCAAGGTAGAGAGTTCAATATAAATAAAATTATGATTTGGTTTTTTGAAAATACTATTTTTTTTACTATTATAAAGAGAAATAATATGATATAGACAATTATATACTCGATAAAACATTTGTGTGAAAGCTTTAACATGTACTTCTGTATTAATATCACTTATTCCTATAACTGCATCAAAATGATTAGAAATTTTAAAAGAAATACTGACTTCTACAGTACTTGTATAAACCACACAATCGAGAGTACTCATAGTAGCATTAATATTAGTAAAATTTTCTTAATACTGTTTTCTATTTATTTGACCAAAATAAACTCATGATAAAATGTATAATCATCTGGTTTTAATAACTTAGAAGTGTAAACAGCTATAGCTCTAGCTTTTTTGCATGCAATAACTAAAAAGAAAACCTATTTACCCTTTTCAAGCATCTTAAGGCCTTTATATATAGCCTCTGCCTCTTTGTCTGGTCATAAAGAATTTTCACAAACTTACCTTTATATGGTTAATATTTATTATCAAAAACTCATATATTTTCACCTTGATATTGTCTTAAGAAGATTAATGTACTTTTATTTGCAAAGGCATCTATAGCTACAACATGAACTGCTAACTTTAACAAATCTCGCATAGCATTTTCAGATTTTCAAGCATGAATTCTGCTATTCATTTGATGCATAATAGTATATACTTCATCTAAAATAACTAGGTAAGAATGACCTCCAAAAAGAGAAAGGCAATGTGTACTTTCAACCTGAACAATAACAATATTCCAGTTACAGATAACTAAATCTCTTTCAACTTTTTAATAATTGCATATATACAATCCTGTATTTTGTAATATTTCAACTTTGGCTTTAGTTTCATTACTAAATGTTTTGCAATATAAATCCTAAATAAAACATAACAGGCTAACTTCCTCTTTAGCTAAGAAATTAAGAATATTCTTTAGACCTTTTGTTTTTTTCTGTTATTACAGATAAGCAAATAAGAGTTGTAATAGGTTTTTTGCTCAAAAAATTTGGATAGACTTTTGAAGCATCTTTTATTTCACTGACATTGATATTTTTTCCAGATAATTCTTCAAGTAGATGTGGATGTTTTACAGCTTTGAGTAGTTTTTAATTAATCTCTACTTAGGTTTTACTTTCGATTCTACTTTATTTAATACTTTACTGAAGCTAAGGCCTTTATAATCAGACTTGTATTGTTTTTAGTGATAATATTTAAGTACAAAATCTCCATTTTTTTGAATAAACCTATAAAGATAGTCTTTTTTATATTTAACATCATATATAGGACATTCTTTAATATATTGTGCTTAAAAGTTGATAAATCTCTTCTCGATTCTTCCAATTTGAAGCCACCTATATTTTTTAATAATCATATTAGCCCCTTTAACTAAGGCATTTTTATCATCAATAAATTAGGATCCTTCTTTTACTAGCTCCTCAGAAGAAAAGGTTTGTAATAAAATTTCAAAATAATTCTTTTTAGGCTAAACCAAATATTCATCTAGATTTTTAAATCTGTTTTTAACAGAAGGAATAGCAGGTCTTTTGATATGTCCTTCTTTTGCAAATCCAAGGAGCCAAAGATTAAAGTGAGATTTGTAAAGTTCAATATCAATAAATTTAAAATAAGGTTCTCCAACTGATTCAATGACTTTTTTCACAAAACCTTTAAGGTCTCAATAATTAATAAATCAAATATAGAAATAAATAATATGCTAGCTACATTTTTTAGCATTTGATTTTTTTTTTTTTTTTTTTTGAAGTTAAGGTGAGGTCATGCCTCAGGTCTGTTTATTTGAACATATTGTTACAGTTTGTACAACTTTTTACATTATACATTATCTATTACTATA